>JBAJNP010000135.1:0-39391 GCA_036877545.1 Yasuhikotakia modesta | reverse complement strand
TGATAATTTTTTTGGTCATATCGCCCAGCCCTACTTAATTCCCAGTCCTGTATTTAGTACATGAAATCACAGACACCTTTATGTTAATATTTGTCAAACACTAACATTGTTAAAAAACTTCTCCTGTCCAAATCTTGCTTCGCTGGCCTCGTGTTTCTGTATTTGCTTTGGTGGCCGGTGCAGCTTGTTCGTTTTTAATGTTTATTTATTAAGCCATTTTCAGTCCACTGTGGATCAGAAGAAAGGAGGTAGTTATTAATGTTGCTAATTTGCATATTTGATTATCCTGTTTATGAGTGTCACAACTGTTATTGCTTTCACACACACACACATATTAGCAGCACAGCGCTAGTCATATTGGTGATAAAGGAAATGGTTCTTAATATGAATGGAGACACACAGATGTATGATGTAGAATAATTTGACCTTGATTGTTCCCAGCTTTGTTGTGTACATACAACCTACTGTGAAGACTTGGTAAAATTGGTAATAATTTAATAAAATAATAATGTGGTCACTGAACTTCTGCCGCTAGTGGAGAAAATGCACCTGAGATCAAAGTCTTCGATGCTTTAGGGATTATTTATGTATGGTCATCACATCTATGGGTTGCAGAGCTTTCATGTAAGGAATTAAAGATGTTTCGCTGTGGATTGTACAGATTGCAGAAAAATTGAACAGCTGTTATGAAGACTATCATGCATGCAAATGTGTTATGCTAACCAGTTCTGGAGACACAAAACCTCCAAACCCCTCAAAACTGAGAGAGTTATCAAATAATATTTGATCATTTGTAACTTTTTTTTGCATAGATATGGATTCAGTGTTAGGATCCTGATCACCAGGTCTGGGTGTATTTTGCATATATTGTGCTTTCTATTATTCTTCAACTTACTGCATAAATAAGTTATTGGCTACAAAGTATTGATCTGGGATTAAATTGTTTGTTAGTTGTAATTTATTATGTGAAACGTTTAAGTAGCACCAGTACAGCATCATGGTTTAGTCTTCCTGTAGCTCAACTGGTAGAGCTTTCTGTTAGCAACCCAGAGGTTGTGGGTCAAACTCAACCTAAATCTGGTGGTAAAACCTTTAGAAAAGTATTTTGTGTAATAATTTCCTTTAATTTTAATTTTAGAAACTTTAATTTTAAATAAAGGACATACTGATTTTATACCCATATAGATATCACAGGCTAGCTGTGATTATATTCAGAAGTGCACTGGCTTGATTGTAGATTTGTGTGGATATTAAAAATTAATCCAAAAACCAAAAATAAACAGGACTTCCTGCCTTACATATGGCAGTGAAGTGACTGCATGTGTTGTCTGATCCTTCATTAAAAATACAAACGGGCCAGCCAGGGTTGTGGAGTAGTTGTTCTTGTCTAAATAAACACTACAGCCTGAGATGAGGGCAGACGAGGAAAAGACAAAGCATCTATTCATATTATATAAGGGCAGGTTTGGCAAACAGTTCTGTGGTTTGGATGTAATCAAGCTTATCTGAGGCTGTAAGTGGTGCAAGTTTGAACCCTGAATAGTTTTAATTAGTAAGTTTTAATTGCTGAGTTCAAAGTGTTTCGCTGCTCTTGTTACTTTGATGTGTTTAAAAAGTTCCTGAAGTGTATGTAGAAAAAATGCCTGATCTTGCTTGAGTTGCTAAGGTGCATTGAGGCGTTCTTGGCGTGTTACTGTGTGGTTTGCCAGGGGACTTGCAACTGTTACTGGCTGAAGTCAGGAACGAATCCCATCGCATAGTTCTGATTTAGTTCTGGTACGTCTTTCCCTCAGTGTCTGTGGGATGTTATGCACTCGCATGGGAATCTGGTTTTGCTTGACTTTTCTTTGCACTTTTCAAATAGATGGAAGCTGGAAATGAAGAAAATCATGACTTTGTCTATAGCAATTTTCAGCAGTGCGTAAGAACGAGTCAGTAGAAACAGTTGCGGGTGAGTTACTGGGGCCAACTTTAGTTATGTGTACATAGTTGAAGAAAACTGCTTTGATTTGAGGTGTAAAACCTACTGTTTGCACATCTCTTCACGTTTTACATCAGCTCTGGGAACAGAGTGAAATAAATAGGGCTATTTGGATGCCTCTGTCATCATCTTCTGTCTCCAGGTACCTTTGAAGGCTGAGGAGAATAGTGTCCAAATTGTATCTGTGAAAATGATCACTTGTGGTGGTCCAGCCTCAGAGGAACCTGTTGGAGCCTTTGATCCATCTACATTGGTATCACGGATGACGTTTTCATTAGCGGTATAGCTTACAGAACCATGCATAGCAGATGCTCTGAAGATCCCAAACTACCGTGCAGCTTGTTTCAAGTCGTTTGTCAATTAATGGTTTCAAAATGGCCTTGTGTTTATACCATCTCATTGATTTTGAAGCAACGGTCAGGACTGGGATTCTGGTCATTCTGTAAAAGGCAGGCAATTGTGTTTCATTAGCTCTGAATCAGTATAATTAAGACATCCAGGAAGTGCATGACCTAATTTGGCAAAACTACCATTATGTAATGATAACACTGGTGGAAGTGCTGACATTGAGACTGTGTACAAAATATCAATTAGATTTAAGCATCAGTAATAAGCTATCACTTCTGGCATTATGAGTTGCGATTAAACATCTGCTAGGTCATTTGCGAAACTGCAAGCAGCAAAAAATAATCCAAGACTGTTTTCAAGACAATGTTAAAGACAACTAAAAAGTTTGTAGTGAACTGAACTAGAACATTGGGATTGGGAACATTGGAATCTGGCGAATAGGTTCTGGAACAGACAACAGATGATCATGATCCAGTGTAATTTACTGGTACTCTGCTGCATCATTACAGCACTGCAATCCAGGCACCACCTCTTAAAAATGTCAAAATTATGCTTGACTACCCTACAACTCTGGATATATGCCTGGTTATAAAGCCTTTTTCCATTGTATAAAGAATTACTGTTACTGTGATTGATAAAAAGTGTACAGAAATGTCTCTTTGCTGTTTATTGCTCACTTTGTACGCTTGGTAATAGCGCAATGTTAATTGAACAGGTCAAATAGTGCTGATTTTGTTGAAACAGCACTTTCTATATTAAGCCTCATTAGCATTGAAAAGAGGCACGTTTTGGCTAAAACAAATGTCTGCTAATCTCTGCTAAACGATTCTGCTGTTTAGTTTATTTACCACAAAATGTAGTTTTAGTGGGTGTTTTTAGATAAAATACTTTTGGATACAATATAGTTGTTTCCTACACAGTTAGTTCCCAAAAAGTAAGTTTGCTGTCAACAAGGGCCGCTCTGACATGTTTTCTATCCCTGAAGTTCTCTAGACTTAGATTTTGTATATCTGAAATGTCAGAGAAAATCTTAGGTTTGTGCTTTTTAACTTTCTCAGCCACAGGACGTGGTAGAACTTGGAACTTCCAGAGATAAATGTTCGTGGCCTCCAGCTCTGTCAGATTGTAATTGTTGCTAAATGACATACTTTATTCCCTGCCTCTAAGATGTCCTCTTGAAATCTGATCAATATTTGTTGACATTTGTCTCAATAATTACCCCAGCAACGCATTAGCGTGGGATTAGATCTAAGCGTTGCTAAACGGACCACAACTTCAAATAAATCGATTCAACAATTAGCAACAATTAGCATCATCCCCACTGCAAGGTTGTTACTGTAATTTCACACGTGTCTTCTTTTAAATTCTCCTCAAAGTGATTCAAACCATTTTGTGAATTTGGAATCACAAACTAAAACTTGCTCTGCTATGAACTATAATGCATTTCAGTCCTCTTGGAAAGTTTATATTTACAAGCATGGAAGGCGTAATTGCGATATGATGCACACACAAGTGATTTTGGTTGGGGAAAAAATGACTCATTGGGATATTAAAGGCAGAGTAGGCGATCTTTTTCAGAAACATCTTTTGTTATATTGGTTGAAAGTCTCTTCTTATCCTGATAGCAATCACTAAGTGCTTTAGATATATTTGTAGTGTATGAAGGACCAGGGTCCAATCATTGCATGAGAAGATGTTCTGTTTCCTTGTCATATTATGAATTTGCATATTATGGAAAGGCTGGTCAGTCCATTAGCTGGTTAAATAAGTAGATTCTTCTATATTAATCAATGGCAGTACACAGTACATGTATAACTGCATTTACTGTCAACATCCACAATTACTTTACATTAATAACATTATGCTACCAGTTTGCCATGGTTCTTTATTGATATGTCCCCAAATTCAGAACCTCAGACCTGAAGCACATCCAAAGTGTCCTATTGATAACTGCAACTGTTGGTATTCCTGTGCGCTTCTCTCATAAATGCTTAACTGCAGTTTTAGAACCTCAAAGACCTTTTGCTTTAGTGTACTGACAGACGGCTGCCCTTCATTGGTTGTTTGAGATGGTTCACACTCGATTTCAAGCTTAATTCTCATAATAGCAGCCGATCAAAGGAAAGCAGAGGCAGAGGGTTTTAGTCAGTCAGTCACAAGGCTCGACATGGACCCAGGTAACAACATAGTGCCCTGTGGAGTGAAGACTGGAATGGGAAAATGTGTTATTAAGATGTCTCATCCTCTGTTCTTCTCAAGCTTGGAACGAAGGGCCAACATATCAATGAGAGCTTTTCACACTGCGAGCCCTTTCGCGATACATTATTCATTGGGCCTCCAGAGCTCAGCTCTACCACGGGTGCCAGTGGCGTACAAATTGTACATGCTGAGAATTTTGTGCCCCTTTCCTATATTATGGGGAGCCAGCGCATTACAGCCCAGCTTGCCTGGAAGAGAGACAAAGCACCAATGGGGATATACTGTTTTTCTTCTGTCTCTGAAAGACAGCACAGAAGATCAATCTGTTGAATGGAAGGCGGTAACGATGGACTAGTGAGATGTGACTTAACCTTTGCCAAAACGGTTACAGGAGTGACGCCCCTGATCAATAGACATTTGTTTAAGGGCTTTTCGACAGTTGTAAACTCAACAGCTGATTAATGAATCAGATGCACAGTTGAAATGCATGGATACACAATGAAATTGACTCGCAGACAAGACAGAGGTCAGGCCCCATAGAGAGTGTTTGATTTTCCAACACCATCCTTGTGTCGCAAGTAAACAGCGTCGTCGCATACCAAGCGTTATTCTGCTGTGGCTCATTAGAGGCTTTGACACAGCAGGGGTGGCTGGAATGACCATTATTATACTGCCAAAACAAAAATAATACAATAATTTTTTTCTCTCTTAAATTTCCTTTATTAACCAATGGGATAAGAAAAATTAAGCTCATTAAAAGGGAGAACAAGTGTATTTTGGAGCGCCATGTAGAAAACGGCAAAGGCAGTTTTCTATTTTAAGCACAGTCTTATTAAATGTTGAATTTTACTTAATAGTAGAAATATTTTACAGTATACTTAACAAAATAAAGATTATTTATTTTCACAAAACACAATTTTTTATATGGCAAAAAATTGCAGAATATAAAAAAATCACATATTTTCCCATGCATGTTTACTTTTTCATATACAGTTAATTACTTTTAATAATTAACTACAGTTAAATACAGTAGTACTAGTAATACTAGCAAAGTCTCTAATGATAAGCTATAACATGAACCGCCTGTTCTTTGCTAAAAGTATTGGTAATATGTATAGAAAAACAGATTTGTATGAATATTTACAATGCATCAAGGTCAGATATGCTAACTGTAGACCTAATTTTTTAGCAATTTTGCAGCTAGCATTAACATTGAAATATGTACTTTATTTTAAAGCAAAATCTTTTATTCTATTATAAAATATGTTGACCAAAATGTGGTAACCTGTGTAGTCTGGCTAAACCTTTTTTTAATTAGGTAGTTTTTTTTATGTTGTATGGATGTTGTTGTATGGCCAAAATGTTGTGTGCATGTTGTATGTTTGTATGTATACTAGCCTAGCCAAATTTGTCACACAAATTACTGTTTACTCCACTTTGCAAAGAGTAATTAGGGTTGAACGTGTGGGGTTATAATCTTCATCCATCCAATGAATGTGTCAATGTGTTAATCGTCCACTCGTGACTTCATTATGCAACAGTTTGCTTGTGATAAATCGTCAAGACAGTCTAACGACTCCAATCCACCTCCGGCCCGTTTGAATGCAAAACTACAAGCTGTGCATCCAAAACAAGACATCCGGCATGGGTTTAAGTAGGCGTAAAATCGTTTTATTCAAATGCACTTTATTGAAATAGCAAATGTATTCAGGAGCGCTGCAGAGCATTCTGGGATACCTGTGGCCCGAGGAAGTGCTTTTAACTGCAAGTTTTTACAATGCAGCCCAGACTGATCTCTGCGACTTTAAAAGAAAATACACTGCTGAAACAGAGCAACCACAAATCCTACAATAATACCAGAAACTAGAAGCTTCGGTCTAGCTCACTTCCTCAGACAGAATTTTTAAAACATGAGCAGTGCATCTTGGGAGTTCCTCAAGTAGCCTTTTATCCCTTCGCAGTTCTTCATTTATTTCACAGTTTAATTTCTCTGCAGCTGACATTAGAAGCTAAGAGTGTAAATTGTAGACTGATTATATTATAGACTTGTTTACACTCATTGTATTGTTGTGGTTGAGTGAGATCATTTAAAATGTACAGTTTATGAGCCATCAAGAAAGACTGCATGCTACTGCGATCCAAGGTGAACCTATTGCAGTTTCACAGCCCAGGAAAAAATGTATGTTATAAAATGCACTTTTACCCTGACAGTTTTGCCTCTATGAGTAAAGAACACTTAATGGCGAAAAAGTGTTACATAGCAGTTGCTGTAAAAACACATTTTAACCAATGACTTTTCCAAAGTAAAATCCTTTGTCATCTCTCTGCCTTAGGAAAAGCCATTTAGTTCAATTCCAACTTTTTCCATCGAAACCATGTTGTTTCAGCTGTGTATTAGTAGCACTGTAAAGCAATGGCACGGTCCAATACAAATCAGCTCAGAATAATTCAGAACCAGCTAAATAGACCACATTCTTTTTAGCATTTTATGCTAGCACACTATCCCAGGAGAACTAGTGTGTGCTGAGTTTAGCCTGCTAAGATGCTGTGCAAAATGGTAATGATGATGTAACCTAGATTTTACTGTGTAAAATATCAACCGATTTATCCTAATTTCCAATAACATTGTTTGTCCCCTCACTAATGCATTTGTGTTTAATTTTTTTGTGGAATTAATACAACATTTCTGCTTATAAAAATCACTATTTACTTGCATTGATACTTCATGCAAGATTGATAGATTGATTTGGAAAATATGTAAACACTATGCAAACCATTGCAACTAGTTTATGAGAATGTCAGTACGTACTAATAGTCAACCGTTCACCACCCATTTCTTCTGTGATGTGACTTTTTTTTTACAAAAAAAGCAAGAAAATTCCAAAATACATAATAAAAATAGGACAAAATTCAGAAGTGTCTTGATTTTATCCATCACAAATTGGTTGAATAATTGGATTGGCATTGCATGTTAGAATAGAACCAGGTGGACGGAGGATAGGGGTTAAAAATTAAAACGACTGATGTCATCCCAGTAAAAATTGATTCAGAGGAGAACATTTTTATATTTTAATGCATGAATATTCTTCAGAATTATGTGACTAAGCCTAGTCCACTAACATGCATTAAAAAAGTAAATAGGTCATTTTTTATTTCATGTCTGTGCTTTCACTGTTATACATCGATGAAAGTGCAGCTGTAGACCGTTCATCTGAATATATAAGCTGACCCTCTTTTCACACTATGACTTCAACCGCCAATCACTTAAGTTTATGCAGGCCATCCAACAGGAAACCGAACCCCCCATCCATTAGCAAAGCAGTTCTCACTTTTCTCTTAAAGTCCATTACTGGATAATGGATGGGCCAAAGTGCCTCTTACTTGCAATGCTCTTGTCTCTAAACTTGCACTTCATCTGGCGTTGTGGACTCTTCGCATGGATTCCCTCCGAAAAGACCTGTAAAAGAGGCTGTAAAATAGATTAGCCTGTCAGACGTTCTTGAGGACAGATCTATGAGCTTCTAATGGCACTGATGTCAAGGTGCATGCTGGGAGACAGGAAGGAACAGCGCGTTCAAATGATATTTATTGCTGTGGTGCCATAATTGTAAAGCCCCATATAAAGTCAAAAACGCTGCTAAAGTGCTAAGCTGAAAAAAAGTGTTGTCTATTTAATTGTCAAGTTCTTTTCATGGTATTAATATACTTATTTTAAAGGTGAAGTGTGTCATTTTAGGTGACAAACATCACCAAATGGAATTAATGACTGTTTGGAAATATATGTAATTTGCAAGTTGCTGCATCAACAGTGTAAATTATATATTTGTTTTTCTCCATTTTTAGCAGTCTTGTTGATATTTCCGATGTGCAGTATTTATTTCTTCTTCTCACATAGGGGATTTGACCTTTTCATTCCTCACAGACTCCCTTAAGCTGTGTGGGTAGTGAAAGAATTTTGCGCCCTACCAAATGGAAATATGACCAGCGGAATATTAATTTGAAACGTTTGGGGGTGGGTGAGAAAGACTGCTTGAGGTTTTACCTCACAAAAGCAAGATTAAGCAGGGAACTAAGAGCATATGTCCCGCTTATGTTCTGAAGAGGCTTGTTTTGTTCTGAGAAGTCTTTCGATTAGTGAGAACAGGCTGTTGAGATAAAGCTACGTTTATTGACTCAGTGAGGCATAAATGTTTTCCTTTCAGTTTAAACCTGGTACACAAATGTAAATATTGGGCCTATTTACTGTCTTAATATAATGTTTCTGGTGTTACTTTAAATGATTAATCAATGCATCATTATTCAGGAGACAACTAATGGTTGTCTTTAAACAAAAATGCAAATTGTGTTGATAAATAATATAAATAATTAACATAACTTGCTTCAACTCTCCGCTATTTTTTATGGGTGACACTAACCTACTTTTTTGCAATCCAGTCAAATGTAAATGGATAAAAACATGTATTGAGCTACATATTTTTAACATGAAACATCATGTACACAAGTATATGGCATAAATGGGCTTTCTGATGAGCCCATCTTTTAACAAGCCACAGCATTTGTTTAATACATCTCTACCTGTACCCTAAACTCTTCCAGTGAGTTTGTATACAACCAGTTTGTATAGCAGTATATGTTATTTTTTGCTAGGATGGCAAGAAAAGGACAATTAGTGTCACCAAATCTTTGGATGCAGGCTTTTGAAAGGTCAACAGTTGGACCTACAGCTGTCTCTTAGTTTGGTGGGATGGCTGACTGGATGGGAAGGTTCTCAGCTATGCTGACACCCAATCTTTCATAGTCTTGGTTAATGATGGATGAGATTTAGAAGAAGCAGCTTGGCAGCTGTGAAAGGCTGAACACTCACTGACAGTTTAATTCTTTTCAAACTTTAGTTTCTACAGAAATGCCCAGTACACTGGGCCTGAGGTCTGTTGGACCTTAAAAACAACTTTTGTACCATGTTGAGCAAGTCATGCAAAAATTGAATTGTTGACTGAGATATTTTCATCCGGATTTCATTCACATTTTAAAGCTTAACATTACAGAGGTGTGAAAATGATCGTTTTAACATAATTTAAAACATATTATTAACCCATGGCATGGATATTGTCTGAGTGACATAACATTAGTCCAGTTTTTCTAAATGGTTTGTTGAAAAAATGATAAGTAGGAGCTAGCCATACCAATAGCATAACCATCACAAGGCCATATAAGGGCAATGATGAACTTTGATGAACACATTATGATTGATTGCTATGCCCAGCACTAGAAATCCTATGAGGTTTTGCAGCTTATCAATGGAAAGTCCAATGGCTGGGCTCATAGTTGTGGTCCCAAAACAGTTATTCTGGCCCTCAAAAAATTGTTAGAGTTCATCATTTAGCATTCAACAGTAAAGTCAACTTGAATTAAACTGATCCAGGTGCTAATCAATGGATTGGTTGTGATGATGCATTCCCTGAGGAAGCTCAACATTAGCTTAGTGGAGAGTGAGCAAAACGCACATTAATATTTTACCCGTGTCCCCTAAAATCCTCCAGTGACAGCTGTAAAATCTCCTCGGATCTCAGCCGTGAGCTATTTTTCTGTCAGCGAATCAACAAGGCTCCCTTTGTTTTCTAGAAAATCCCACCTTCTCTTGCTGTGTAAGCCTTCAATAAAGGCATTTTTTATCCAGTCTATCAGTTTCTTATTGTTTTCCTCTCACAAAAAAAGTCTTTTTTTGCCATGGTGGGCCACTGTTACGTCATGTTTCCACCTCAGGGCCTAAACGCTGCTGTTACTGTTGGTGATTTTTAATGTTGTTAAAGCGTTCCAACCTCTCGCTTGTCCTCTGCTGTTTCTAAACCTTTCAATCTCCTTTTTGTTCTCCAACAACATCGTTCAATCCTTTGTTTGTTCACGTAGCAGAAAAATTGAAATGCATAACACCAGTCATCTCTTGCCAAACACTTCTGTGTTACACAGCACTTTCAATTTTTGAAAAAAATAAACGCCATTGGCTAATTACCGGTGTCGATGCCTCATGTGTGCTGAGGATCAAAAACAAAAGCCATGAGGGCTGAAACGCTTTGTTGGTGGAGATGAAAGAAGACTGCAGTTTAGTCATTAGTCTGTCATGCTAGGTTATGTTGTTTGTGCCCTTTCGACTGACATGTTTGTTATTTGTGAGCTGAGTGACAGGGCAGGGGTTGGGTGAAGCTCAGTATTGCGAGTCTGAAGACCCGATGAACTGATGTAGGCAGTGATTTCTGTCACTCTCCTACTGTGCACTCCTTCCATCAGTTTAGCTGTTTGTTTCTGAACCACCCTTTGCCTGGCTCACTGAAAAAATGTAACCACTAATCAGTCCATCACCTTACACTGCGATAAACCTCGCATTTATTCCAAGGGTATTTATCCTTTGGAGATAGTTCTTGAGGCTTCTGTCTGATATTTTCACTCCATTGTAACTTCTCAGATAACATAGTGACCTGCACAGTCAATGTTTGGAAAAGGAAACTGACTGAAGGCCTCTGTTCTATTATGGAGCTCAATTCGTTCATAATAGTACCGATTTACAGAGCAGTCAGAGAAAATTGACCAGAAAATGAAGGTCTCCACTGGATAGCTGAATGATTGATGTGTAAAATTATTAACATCATCAAATATCGGGCTAGCAAAATGGGAGAAGCTAAGCTAAGAGGCTCTTCTTATTTTGATGATCAGCTGACAAGGTGAATTATATGCGAGTTAATTTAGAAAGATGTCTATTGTGTGCATAACAAGGATATTATTTTTTAAAACTACGTTTCTTTCATTCTTTTTCTTTCCTTCTCTTAAGAAATTGTGAGTGGTCCTTTTCTATGTAAAATTTTCCCAGATAAATGCTACGGTGTTGTGAATGGTTTCCATGGTGTTGGTACAGGGTTGCAACATTACATTACATTTACGTTTAGGCATTTAGCAGACGCTTTTATCCAACGTGAGGAAAACAATGTGCGGAAAACAAAGAAGCAATAAATAATAATACGAATATCTTGTAGCTTTGTATGTGTTAGGTGTTATTTTCCGTCAGTGTGTGTGTGCATGTATTGGCTATTTTATAGCTATGTTATTTTATTTTATAGTGTTGGTAGATCACGGTGCTTGCAAAGCTAATGTTGTGGGTTACATTCATAATGGAAAAATCACAATAAACTGTAGATGACTTTCAATAAAAGCAACTACAAAAGCAAAAATGTAAATGAGGACATTTTGAATGACATTTGAGACAAAGTTCATATTAAACTAAAAACAACACAGAATTCAATTGAGTCTCTTGAGCTTTTTAAGCAATCAATACAATCTTAAACAAAATGGAAAATTATGGTAAATGAAAACGGGAAGTATGTTTTATCCAGAATGATTTAAGTCAGATTCTAGAGATGGAATTACAGCATGTGTTCTGTTTTTTTTTGTGCTTCATTAACATGATGTATTTTCACCATCTTTTCATGATTTGCCATCAAGGACAACATTCCCAGAACATCTAGTCACCAAGCAGGATTTGACATTCACCTCTGCATTTCTCTACTTTTGTGCTGAGCTGCAGGAGGCTTTTCCAGTTTTCCTTTTTTAATCTGTTCTCACCTCAGGACCTGTGACTCAGACACCACCTCCAAGGTCACACCACAGTCCCTGTATATCAGTCTCAACAATGTTACCAGTGCAGAGGATAAGGCCAATCTCAGGTTGTTGTTTTCCTGGTGGAGTCAGGAAAAAAAAGAGTAGAAAGTTTTGGTCTTGACACATGTCTGAGATTGAAGATTTCCTGTTTCATTTTGAGGACTCAAACTGACATGTTCTGTTCTTGACATTTTTGTTCCCTAGCTTGGTGGTTTGCAGCAATAATAACACAGAGTCCTGTTAAAAAGAAGTTAAAAAGCAAGGTATAAAGAACTGGATTAGATTAATACATAAATTGAGTATAATGACTGGTTTATTGGCATATACTTAATACTCACAGGAACTTATTTAGTAGCATTAAACATGCTTAAGATCATATAGATGTAATAATGTTTAGACAGTTTACACTTTGTTTAGCTTATTTTCATATTCGGTGTATGATTTGTCGTGGTGAGATCTCCAGAAGTGAGATTTCTGCTCATTTCTCCACAGTCTCAAGGTGACAGAACACAAAATATGAGAACGCAACTCAAGATAATGACTTCTTGCAGTGACATGCCTGCTGTTGAAATGAGCAAGCTTTTCAGTTACACCTCCCCACCAGAGGCAACTTGCAGACCTGCTGTATTATCCATATAAACTCATGTTTTTATTGGAGTTTGTCTGCCCTGACTGCCTCTGAGTTTAACTGCTAGGATATCACTGCATGCTTTCACACTCCTCAGGGCTAATGTAGTAAATGTCATAGATCCTGGAAGTCAAAAGAATGCACAAATCTTTTCCACCACACCAACATTTATTAATTTACCGGCTACATAAAAATAGGCTTAATCAAGTTAGTCAGTATAAATTCAAATTCAGTACAAATCTTCTTCTCTTCTTCGTCTCTTTACACCTTCCAAATAACACAAAGAAACTTCTGAAAAACTAGTAAAGAGACTCAGAGGAGAATTTTAGTAAAATCCGCTGCATTGTTTTAGTCACTGAAGGAATTATGCCAATCAGGTAATGGTGCAGATATGGTCATGAAATTAGTGCTGAGCGCAATCTGAACAGTGCAGTTCTAAATGTTGCTGGTTTGTTCTGAATGCTAAATTGTGCAGGATACAGCAAATAACCAATGCTTATTTGTACAGTACAATCTGGAATATTGTACTGTACTGGGACACCACTGCCGCTCCTAAACTGACCCCTTATACTGTATTTAAAGTGCCTCACTACACTTGGTATGGGTGTATGTCTAGCCACACTATTTGATCAACACTGAATGAATTAAAACCTTGCTTTTACATATAGTTTTACTTACCGCTTGCTTATGGTTGGCAGTCATCGCTAGCGTATCGCTAATCATTCCAGACAAATAATAGAAAATACAGCACATCCTGTAATTACTGTTTCCACAGACAAAATATTTTAAAACACACAATGTACCTCTATAGCTTTTCTTAAAGCACCTGGGTTTGTTAATGGTGGTTTGTCAACAGAATGACAAATGATTTTTGTCAACAGAATGATTTCTATGTTGACGTACTGCATGCTAAAACTGTAAATTAGCTGCTTTTGTATTAAAGGAATTGGTCACCCAAAAATTCAAGTTGTGAAAAAAGAAACTCAAACTGAGTTTACTTTCTTGGGTGAATTACTCTCTTGAATTGCTTCTGAAAGCACACCGCCGCTGTTGTGTGTTGTTGAAAAATAAAGCCATACAAGTGCCTCCACAAAGATAGATTAGTCTGATGATCATGTCTGACACCGGTACAGTTCGCAAATATATGTAGTTTGCGACGTCTACAGTTTCTGCCATAACAAATTGCCTTTGTTGAGGTACAGTTTGCTCAGTTTGGCCACAGAACTGTTTTCTGGGTCAGCTTTATGCATGGAATGTTTATTTTCTTTATGCTTAGACTGTGTTTATGCTTCGACTTTGCAGCTTTATACACAAGGAAAGTCTAAGAGATGTTTCACTCACCACATCACAAAGTTTTGTGAGAAGCACTAAAGAGAATAATTTATGTCTGTATTGATGAAGACACTGAAGGTAAACCCTCTTAAGATGGAAGACAAGAGGATGATAAAGTATATCTATATTTTTTCCCCTGCAGTCTGGCAATGATTTTCCTTGGTTACATATTCAATAGAGATTAATTCCAGGCCCATGCAAACAACTTTACCTCAAAGCCACAAATCAACATAACACACTATGCAAGGCCGTCTCAGATAATGCAGTTAGCTTGATTGGTTATGTCACCATACCAATACACAGTTGAGACACTGTTGGGCATCTTGGATTCTTGACACATGATAAGAAGTTCTTAAAGCCAGATGATGGATAGTCTCCTGGCTGGCTGAGTGACACACAGAATTGCCCTGTAATTTTAATTACAACCTTGAAGTTACGTACTGCAGCCAGATCACTCAAGCTTACAAAGGCTTAGCCTGGATCTCAAGACTGACCTTGTAAGTTTTGATCATCCGTGTGTGATTTTTAGATTTACTGGTCTTGAAATAAAGTCATATTTTAGGCTGTTGCCCGGGGTGGGAAATAGACATGAATTAAGCTAAAAATGATTACCTAAATCAATATTTTGTCATTCATAATACTGATAGATGTTCGCTGTTCATCCTTGGACCGCTGTCAGCGGGGCAGAGTGCCAAGATTGGTAATAACTAGACTTTTTTATGTGATTTGTGTCCAGTATCGTCAAAACTGAAGAGTCCAGCCCACGTGCTCCTTGAGTTGTAACCCTCTTCGGTGAACTGCCATTGGAGTCTTTATTGAGGGAGTGTGGGCTAAAATCATAACAGTCTTAAATCTTATAAACTTTATGGAATTAGACTGACAGAACCATTTACAGTATATAGAATTAGACTTAAAAGGATCCAACTTTTAGTTTTAAAATTTTTTAAAACTGTGCACACAAAACCAAAAAGTACCACAGGCACTGCCAGAAGAGGATTTTTAGAACCCTTGATCTATCTTAAAGATTTAAACATTTAACTTTCGCAAATAATGTGTATAAAAAAGTTGACTCTAACTTTGTTTTACCCAGTTTGTTTGTGAGGAAAGTGATCATCATAACTATTAATTTATTAGCATCGACCAATCAGCATCCAGGACCAATCAGCATCATTTATCAAATACTAATTTCCATGTCTTTAGATGTTATGCAGTACCACCAATCAGTACAATACTTTTCTGAATTACAGTCAAAAGCTTACAGCTGAGGTTAATTGAAACAAGGCACAACACAACCATGAATAGACTACAGAAACCAGAAAAGCAAGTGGAGACTGGTCCACACTGATAAAATCAGTAGAAAATGGGCTTTTTTATGGGATTAGTGGGAGATCAATGTTAGTAAGTGAAATCCAGTCAGCCCGTCAGTCCCATTCATGCAAAAGATTAACTCTAATTTTTGGGCTTAATCTTCTCAATTTTCTTTTATCATGCAGAAATGCTTATTATCTCTGTCATAAGTCCATCTCCCTCTGTATAATGCCTATATGTTGGAGTATATTCTTTATCACAGATTTGTTAAAGCTTTGGTGTATCGCTTACACAAACATGCTTCATTACCTAACAGAAAATGCTTAGAGGAATTTGCAGCGAACATATAAGTGAAAGTGAAAGTAAAAGTCATAATGTTCAGCTGAGTTCACATCAACCCATATGATGCATATAAGCATGTGGAAAAATGTTGTTTGATGTCAGTACATATTGTACAGCAGCAGTTCTTGACTGGTGCATTGAGATATGTCTGTAAACAGTAGCTCACAGTCTGTTTTGATGCAGCCACATACAGGATGGGTAAAACTCTGCATAGTTAGGTTGGCAAAATGAACCTGGTTGTAAAAGACTATGAAAGGCAAAATGGGTCTCTACATAAAGTCCAATATATGTGTATTTGCCATGCTAGTAATGCTATGCTATGCAAGCCACTTCTGGATCAGTGTGTTTGTTAAGATGAGATTGTTGTCATTTTAAAAGCTCTTAGAAAAAGCATGATTGCTTTTTTATAGCTTAAGACTTAATTGACTTCTCAGTTATGTGTCATTTCATGATTAGATTACCCAAAAATTAAAAGTCATTATTGGCTTACCCTCATGTCATTTGAAACCAGACCTTCTTTCTTCTGTGGATCATAAAAGGCAATATTTTAATGAATCTTCGGATGGGTGAATTTAATACAATGGCAGTACATTTTGACTCATTTTAAAGCCTAATAAACCACCCAAGAAAATATATGAGGCTAATATGCCTGATCGTTTTGAGTTTAGGGGGAAAAAATCTCAATATTTAAGTACATCTTTAAGTAAAATCGTCTCTGAAACTTAAAGAAGCAATTCATAACTTTTGGCCCTATATTACCATTTCTAAAACAAAATGCAAGTAATTTGCAGAGTTTTTTCCTTGTGCAGATACTCAACTGCAGGTACAAGATATAAATGCTTCATTATCCACCAATGTGATGTAGTTGCCAGGTCTTCTTCTGTTTATTGACGTGACAACTACACCGACAAATGATTTAAACTGACATTTATGGTAAAACTAAACCAGACAGCTTGAACTCTAAATCAGTATTAGAAACTTAATGCTGTGAGTCATTGTAAAGTAAGGGCACACAATTTATAATTTTTGTTATATACTTGCTTAATAACATTTATTGGTTAAATTTTTGTTGTTTTTGCATTGTAGCTTTAAGACAACACACGTTAGATTGCCAGTGTTCATCTACAGAGAAACGTCTGAGAAACATCTCAGTGCTGTCTAGGAAACATAATTGAGATATTGAAGAGAGCTCCTTTGTGGTGCTGCCAATGATTGTCCTTTGAGAGAATCATTACCACAGCCTCTTTCACCACAGCCACAGCTTGTTGCCTCAGCAGTAAATCCACCTGCCGCTGGGCGTCTGATTGCATGTTTATAGCATGAGCCTCTTTTTCATCTTCATGTTTCATTTAAACAGACCTCTCCAGACTCGTGTAGCATAAATTACCCCATAATAACTAGAAGCGTCTCGAATCTCAAACACTTACTTCACTGAGTGTCTCTGATGGCTGTTGAAACACGGTGATGAAACATCATCAATCCTCAAAGAGCCAATTACCACAAGCCGTTCATCAAAATGATATTTCGTTCAACTTCTTTAAATGATGATGTGCACAATGTAAGACTTTTACTTTCATAACAGCAAATGTGTTTATGTAAAAATATTTGCGTGACATTAATGCTTAGCTAAGCCAAATGGAAAATTATTAAAAATCCCATGTTTGCATATCAATTCGTTTGTGGTATATATAAGCTGGAGAAAGCAGGCATTTATGTTGCATTGTATGGCACCTTAATGGTAAACAACATGTATGTAAAACCTATTTTTCTTTCTATTTCATATACAGTGGGATACAAAAGTCTTGGGCCACACACAGAATGTGGGAGATTTTAAAACTTTAAAGAACTTATGACTTAAAATGAACAACAATTTTATGATGCAAAATTAATGATGCAATATTTCTAGGTCACTAAAACAAAATAGTATATACTATATATAAGGATATATATAGTATATAAGTATGGCATTGACAATGTTCCTTGTTTCCACTAAGGAACACAAGATGCTCTTTGGAATCTTCATAAACCACAGGGATATTATCTATCATCACGTGTGGATTTGGGAACAGGTTGTTTCAGGAGTTGAGCATCTGTGTTTTTCACTCAGAGCAGGATTATCTCGCCAGCGAGTGTGGAGGGGCTGGAAACAGAAACCTGAAATGGAGCATTTAAACATACCATTGTTATATTTGTGATTTATGGTATATATTGTTGTATTCATATTTTACCATTATATTATTATTACATAAGATTTCTATGGCTATTTGAAGATATTTTATCATTGAAATTAACATGTTGACAATCACCATCATCACATTTCATTTGTTTGTTAGTTTTTGGTAGCTTGATTTGGAAGTTTGTCCTGCTCCAACAATCCCCTCATGACGACGCTGGGATCAAAGGTCTTCCGTGTAAAGAAAGTTATCACATCCTGAAGTTTGTCCTGGATTAAGGTGGTCATCTCGGATAGTGAAAGATTAGGAATGTGATCCAGGTCAAGCTAGTGGAGTCCATTGGAGACATCTTCAAAACCTACTGGTGACACCCGGATTTAAGGATTTGAGTAGCAGTGAAGACCCGGATAGTCTTCACTGTCACTTCCTCCTAATAACCTTGACTTTCTCTTTTTGAATATTTTACTTTTAATTCCTTGGCAACAATTCTTACACATGACAAAAGCTTTAACTTAAACACACATAATGTCAGTATCATTATCCTACAGCTGTTTACATGCAAGCTGGTTCTGTTAATAGATATGAAGACTTTTCATATTAGTATAGAATTTTAGCTGTTTTACAACCATGTCAGTCACAAGTCTGTTAAACTGTATAAACTATACTATAAACCGTAAGTGCATTTTAGAGCTAAAATTAGTCCTGCTTATATGTAGAGGTTTAAAACCTTTAAAATACATTGACTCACTGGAATGTGAAAGAGCCACCAGAGAGAGTGATAGAGATAAACAATGGCTGGATTACATTTGAATAATTTCACGGCATGCAGTATAAGAGAAGAATGACATCACAAAAAGTCACATCCACTCAGTGATTCTGTGTATATTGTCAGCATGCGTTGTGTATTTTTTGAGCCGTGTGGAGATGAGTTCCATAGCTAAGAGGGATTTAATTATAATTGGTGTCTGCAGGGCCTGTCCATGTCAATTTAGCATGAGTCTCGCCACTTGGTGACATGCTTCTGGAAGACTCTAATTGGTCAGTTAACATTAGTTGACAGATCAATTAACTCGCATTAACTCAACTTGAAGGGCCGGAAAGGTTCAAATTTTGGGCTTCTTTTATGGTATCAGTCTAATCTGATGGTGCAGTACTGCAGGAAATAACATACCCATCATGCCACGGTGCAGTTTTGGTCATGTCAGCATGTAAAATTGTAGCCTCTTTTTGTATCCTAACCGACTGGGTATAACATATTTCTGTGCTTTTCATATTTGTCTTGTTTTTCTATTACAACAAGATCTATTTTTACTTTAAAGTTTTTGAATAATTATTCTTTTTTGTTTTGCCTTTATTTCTTTACCTGAACCCTAACAGATTGACATATCTGCTTTCTCAGATATGTCCTTTTTACGTTCGTAAATCACCTGACTGGAATCTTTAGGGAAAAATGACTGTGTCTCAATTCTAGTGAGCTCCCTCTCTAGACAGCACTTTTGGCAAATTGGCATTTCACTTATGTTTTAAATACCATTTATTGTGTGTTTTTTCTGTTTAATAATCAAGTTATTTTTTTAACCAGAACTTACCAGATCTGCAGTTTGGTTTCAAAATCATCCAATTGTTGGTTCTGATCTATAACTTCTATGCAGAATTCATCAATCCTGGAAGACCAAAAAAGTTTAAACTTTCCTCATGAATACAGAGGATAATGGCCGAGATTCCCAGTGCTAAGCGGGATGCATGAATCAACAGAGAGGAGCATTGGAAGTGGGTTCACTGGGATAAGAAATGAAGTGATGCCAAAATCAATGATCTTCCTACCAGAAAAGCCTGTGTGTTGAAGCAACTTCTAGACACTGTGAAAGGTTTTCTTCATTGGCCTGTCCCTTTTTATCACATTTCCAATGTTCTGATTCCACACTCATAAAAAGCTCCACTCCAGGGAAGCGGGCACGGACTCTGATATTGACGTTAGCCAAACAATAAATCAGGAGGGATTTGGAGTCGTCATTAACCTGCAAAATACAAAAAGCTGAAGCTGTATTTCACTTTGGCTTACAGCTGTGTGGCTCTCTGAGAAAGTGGCAAATCTGTTTTTCAGTCTAGCGTATTAGATCAGTGATTCCCAATATGGTCTATGTCAGGTTGTACCCCTCAGCTAAGCCCCTTTTTGAACACTAGCCTAAAAATCAGATAGCAAAAAAGTAAATCTGTACAGACACAAAATAAATGATCTCCAGCCATAATCTTGGAAGTACTCAGAAATACTCTATAATACTTGATAATATTTTGATGTCCAAAATGTTAAATTTAACACTGCATTCAAGGTGTTACATGTTACAGCTTTGCTATCACCAAATATCATTAAGCAAAATTCTATGAGGTTATATATATTTTAAAAACAGCCACAAATAGACAATTTTGCTTCATTGAACTTCATTGAAGCAGTTTAAAATAATGGTGTTGGGGCTTCAGTTGTTTTTTTGTATTTATTGATCAATACAGTAGATGTAAATCAATGTAATAATGACCATTTTAATAGCATTACTGATAATGCCAAATGAGCTCCAGTATAATACAAGTTACAAGGAACACACTTCTGTTCTGGTTTTCATAAAAGAGTTCTTCAGTTCTACTAATGAAAACATGTTCATTTATTTTAATGTATGTGTATAAGAGACATTATGATCTAATTTAAACCTATAAAAACTGCAGATCTATTAGTGGATTTTAACATGTCTTAGCATGTTTCCTACAGTAGCGCCATGACAAAGCCCAAAACAATTCCTGTGTCAAAGAACCTTCAAAGAACTTTGTCAAGGTGCTTCCTAAGATGGTCTTATGCTTTTCTTCTAGGTGGCATCTGCATCGCTCAGTCCCTGAAGATCCCACATGACCACAAGCAGACCGATTTCGACAAGATTATACGGCAACTTCTTGAGACGCGGCATGCCCGGGCTGTTATTATTTTCGCTTACGATGAGGATATAAGGTAAGCTGTTAAACGGCCAAGTGGAAACGGAGGCCTACATTGAGAAATTGAACTGCTATATGTTCAGTTTTAAACCAAACTAACTGCCTCCTTTCGAGCAACAAAAATATTAACGTATGACAATTTGATGACAGCTAATCAATATTCTACTGGCCATAGATGCTATTACTTAGGTAAAACTCAAGGGAGCCATTTATATCTTGTTTGCTGTATAAGCTCAGGTACGAGAGCTATTGATTAACATCAGCATTCTGTCAACCTGCAAACTGATTCAAAATTGCTATTTTGTATTTCATACGCAAGAGCGGTTCAATCTCGATGCTATAACTGCAAGCCAACATCTCCTCTTGAAGTGTAACAGAGGGCTTCAGTGTCCGTTACAATGATTCCATCTGTGGGAATGTTCGCAGGGGGATCCTTAACGCCAGCAAAAGAGCAGATCAAGTGGGCCATTTCCTGTGGATCGGGTCGGATAGCTGGGGAGCCAAGAACAGCCCCATTCAAGGCCTGGAAGATGCCGCTGTTGGAGCCGTCACCATCCTGCCAAAAAGAGCAACTATTGCTGGTGAGACTATAGCATGACTGATTGCGTTTTTTAAATGGAGGCAATTATGCTAATGATACCCAGGGAAGAGCAGATTCCCACAGTACTGGGTGATTCGAATCAGTGTTGAATAACTGGATATCGTACACATGAAGTTTCCTTTATTATGTTCATGAAACACTGTATGTTAAAGAAAACAAACAATGTCACAATATTTGATTATTTCAAAAAGGAAAACTGATGGATAACTATTATTATAGAATATTATTTTGCAGAAGTAAAATTATTTTTTTGACAAAGTAAATGCCCAGTTATTTATTGTTGTTTCCATCACAGATTGCGTTCAAACACACTGTTGTGAAAATGTTCATGGTCTTTGAACAGCAGGTTTTAAGACGCAATATTTTCTAAAAATTCTCTACAAAAAACTGTCCACAGTCTTATTTGATATTTCAGGCAATGTTCTTTTAGCTTTAGCAATATTGTTAGTCACAGTGATGTCAGACGCTCAGCTGGTCGAAGAAACAAAAGGAACATTGTGCTAAAAATAGAAAATAATGTCTCTAGTGTCTGAAACCGTCACGTTTTATAGAGATGACACCTGGTTTGTCTGCTGTCCAAAAATCTGATTTCTTTAGGTCACAGGAGAATCTGAACTCAGCCGGAGACTTGGACCTGACCAGAGGCCTGGCAACATTTGTGTCCTTTCATCCTTTCATCTTAACCTATGTGACCACATGACCATGCCATGGGGTCGATCTCAGTGCCAGATTAATAAATAAAGGACCTTATTTTGTAGCGGATTCAGGCTAATGATACAAAGAGCTCTGTGGGCATAAGGGTGCTGCAAAGGAGAACTAAACTTGAGGGGCTCGATTCTCTTTGATAATGAAGCAACCTATGATGTGATGAACCCACAGCCCAGAAGCATTGTCACAATACTTTATGTCTTCTGATATCAGTTAAAATATTGCAGTTCAAAACAAAGGCAGTTTAAGGATTAATGTGTTTGTGAGGTTTATGAGGTCATGAGTTCAAATCTTGCTTGACTGACAGCTTTTTAATAAACAGATGAAGAGTATATCTGTTTGTCAGTAGTTGTTTATGGTAATGGTGGCATCGATACCCAGCTAGGAATTTTAGGTTGTAAGAATGTTTCCATTATGTAACAGAAACATTTAAAATGCTTTTTTGAAAGTTCTATTGAAGTTCAAAACGTCAAGTTTTTAGACATTGTATTAACATTGTTGCTTGGTTGTAAGAGGGCTATTCAAACATTTTCATTATTCTGTTAAGTTTAAGTTTATAACCAGTGTTTATTTGCTGGGTCATTTGAGCTCATTTAAAACACGTTTGGGGTAGTTACGGTTTTCCAGTTGTTGAGTTCTGCTGGGTTCCTTTTGTGTTTTAATACGCTCCACAACCGTCATGTTTAAAGCACACAGCTACTGTTTACAGCTGTTTTAATGCTGAGCTGCACACAGTGAAAGAAAACATCACAGAGCAAAGAGGAAAGACACTGACAACATGCATATTAACTGTTGCAGTGTTTACATTAATAAATGATTCGCTTGCCTCTCATAAGTTTGTAAAGGCTGGCAGATCAGTGAGTTACAGTTAAGCACCCTGTGAAGAACTCAAGATATAGTTTTGTTTCTTTGTATTTGGGTACCAAGATGTTGAGAACCCAACTGTTTGATCTTGGAAGCTAGGCAGGGTTATGCCTGGTTAGTACTTGGATGGGAGACCGCCTGGGAGTACCAGGTGTTGCAGTGTGGGCAATTGTAGTGTACTGGTTAGTAAGCCAGGCTTGTAATCAGTAGGTTGCTGGTTCGATTCTATTTGGTTACAATGCAACAGAGCTCACAATTTCTTTTTCATGCAGATAATAGATTACAGTTACGTTTTGAACCAATTGAAAGGTGCTCTGAAAGTCATTTATTTCCGTCAAGTGGATGCAGTATTATACATAGTTAAAATTAGCTCCACTCCAGACTTCTGTTCTGTTTTACTGCACTCCTGTAGCATCCTGTGTAAACAGCCCTTTAAGTAGCAGTTAGCTAAAATAATAAAACACAGTTGCATTGGATAGAGGCACTGAATTGAGGCCTGATAGTAGAATAACAACTACACAATTATATTTTGACTGGACTGGTGTGTGTGTTCATTCGTGTGTTCATGCTTGCAGTGTGTTCACTCCTCACTAGTGATGGGGTACATGCAGGTACACTTTTAGCAACGTTTTTTTTCACAGATTTTCAAAACATCATGCTCTGGAAAATTATTAAAAACTTCTTAACAACATATTTACATGTTTATGCAAATGTCTTTTTCCCATGCAGTCACGTCACACAGTAAAATGCGTTTTCCAGGTATCCTCATGGTTGTAGCTATGATAACATCTCTATGCCTGTGGTTGCCTGCGCCACATTTGCCGATAAGTGCGTTGAGCGGTGCTTTGCAGGGTCGCACAATTGCCCCTGCGTTTCACAGCGCTGATGGAACAATTTGAAAGGCACTCGACAAGGAAAGCATCACAGTTAAAGCTTTTTCAGACCTGCGAAAACAATTGAATGCAGTATTGCTGGAGAGGAAATTTGCAGTACCGCAGGCACAGGTGCTTACAAGAAACCCACAGCACCTTCTTTTCAGTTTTCCTTTGTTTTTGGAAGTAAAACAATGTTGTCTTTGTGCATAGACACAGAGCTGCAAGCAATGCAGATGGTTCTCTTTGATCTAATGGCACAGAGCGCAAACAAGCGTTGGTGCATATCTGCAGAAGCTGGCGTTTCAGGCCCCATGCAGCTATCTCACCCAGAACATTGAAAATGCCACTCATACAGTGTAATCT
Source organism: Yasuhikotakia modesta (assembly GCA_036877545.1). Classification (NCBI taxonomy): domain Eukaryota; kingdom Metazoa; phylum Chordata; class Actinopteri; order Cypriniformes; family Botiidae; genus Yasuhikotakia; species Yasuhikotakia modesta. The sequence continues at coordinate 15,042 of JBAJNP010000135.1, read as the reverse complement.
TTGGCATAACCCACATGTTCTGCTGAGACTGACTTTCATGTCTGGTTGACTGCGATCTCAAAGACCTCTGAGCTCTTTAAGGAAAAAATAGCGTCATTTTGATTCATTTTCCTTTCACCTAATTAAACCCAGTAGACAGACACAAGCTTCAGCCGACTGTTTTTTGTTTTCTTAAAGAAGGCACACACTTTTAAGAAATAGTTTTTATTTATTCATTAAATCCAGGATTGTAACACTGTTTGGAGGTCAATTTAAAAGATAAAAGTAGGCTTTAACTTTTTTTTTTAAAAGATAAGTGAGTGACTTTATCTGTGCAAAAATTCTCTCCCCTGATGTAAGAGTGTGTGGGTTGTTGTCAAGGCATCGCGATACAGTTTCTACAAGTTGCTACTGCAATCTTGATTCAATTTCAGTAATAAATAATATGCACATAAAATACACTTGTAGGACAAGTTATCATATTCCTTATGCTACACATCCAAACCCAGCTGTGTTTCTGAGTAAAATTTATAATAGTTTAATAGATTAAAACAACAAGTATTCAACTTCACATCGGCCCTTCTTCGAATAAATTATACACATAATTTATAAATATCATTTTCTGCAGGTTTATACAGTTTCATGCAACGCTTAGAGCCCCGCAGTTCAGTGCAATTATAATCAACAAATCTGTCGATGCTGCATAATAAATCTCTTAATTACATCATAACTGCATCTCATTCATTTATAATGGTAGCAGCATTCTAGTTTTGTCAAATGACTTGTTTGTGTGTATATTAGATGTTGCACATCTACATATTTTTACATTTAGCCATTTTGCAGACACTTTTGTCCAAAGTGACTTACATTGTGAAGTGACTACATAGCAACAAAACTCTTTCCTGACTATCCAAAATAATTCTAACATCACACTGTAGTTTATTAGAATCAGCTAATGTTACTTTATGTTCCACCACAATAAGAATAAACACATGCTAATCACATGATTTCATGGTTTTAAACTCCAATAGGCCTAGAGACCAATATAGACACCTCTGATTGGCTATTACTGTCATGCGAATCAACAGCAATGGTTAAAATGCCCAACAGTTGTTCCAACAGGAAGTCAAAACCAACCTTGTGGCCTTTCTAACCTCAAACTGTTCATTTTTATCTTTTTTTTTAGCGCTGTGAAACAATCACAGGCTACTTGCGCAATAGCTGCAGTGCAATAGCTACTCGTTCACCAATCAGGTAAGCAGAGCTACAATCTAGCTGACAGCCTGTCTGCAAAGATCTCTTTTCTAGAATGACCCAAGTGCTTCAATGTGACAAGCACTTAGGTAATGGTGTACAGAAGACAGAGTGTGATGCTAAAGTAATCAGCCATTCTACCAAGCACAAAGTGTTTTTACAACGTTTCATAACACTTTATTTCGGTTGCAGTTAGGTAACGCTCAGTGCAACATTTAAATAACATTTACAAACACATGCCAAACCATTTTTGAACTGTTGCAAAAATCTGTTATGCAAAACTTAAATATAACGCTTACGGTTTAATTGTAAACTAAAAATTGTAAACTACACGTTTTCTGATCCCTGTTTCCTAATTGGCCATTTGTTTTGATATCCTGCATGTACAATTATACGGTATTAGCTTTGCTTTAAGACATAATTGATTGCTTTCTAACAAACTTTTGTCACCTGCAGTTATTTGGACATTAGCGAAGAAATTGCAGGAATCTGACATTCCTGACCGGTCTGTAATTGGATCAAACTGCGCACAAAGCTCATCCTCGCTGCATGTAGCATGTAGCATTTCTGTCTCTTGCTTTAGTTTTAATTTGGCCATTAGATGCACAGCTGGGGCTCAGGCCTCTGTGCTGACCTCCAGCCGAGATTGTTTGTTTGGGTGCTTATTGTGTTTTGTAGTAGATATCTCTCTGATGGTGGGGGGCCTGGAATTGTCACTCCGGGAATTCCGATTATGACCCTAAACTCGCAGCGACAACTCAAAACACCACATCAATGCCATTACAAAAGCGTCCATTCATGCTCGCTTTGACAGGAAAAGTGATTTGATGGCAAAAAACACATTTTTCCCAATTATTTTTTTCTATTTTTAAATTATATTATGTAATTGATTTTTTTTGTCAGTTTCCTTATCTGGGCTGATGTATTTCCTGTTGAAACAGGAAGTTTGGGCTATAAGTTAAGTTAATGCTATAATTTGCCTTAAAGAGTAGCCATTGTTTCACAGCACTAAACAAAAATAATAAAAATGAACAATTTGGGTTAGAAAGGCTACAAGATTATTTTGACTTTATACTACAGTCTGACACGATTTGCTCTTTGCTATAGTAGGTGTTTGTAATTAAGGGTGAATTTTTGAGAACTTTTAATTGGATACAAACTTGAACATAGTTATTGCAAATAATTAAATTTCCATTTTAGATTTGTATTTGTTATGCAAGACCATTATTTTATGCAAATATAATGCCCATAAAACTCTGTTTCTGCCAACACCCCCACACACATACAATGAATTTATATAGTATAATAGATCTAAGGTTACAGCTCCAATCTGTATTAAACTCACCTCAAAGCGGTTGACAAATTGCAAGTGCATTAGTCAGTTGCTCTCAACAGCAGACACTCAGAGACACTTAAAAACAGAGTGACAGCTTGGAGTGTGATCCTTGTTGATTTGGAGATCAGTTTGGCTTGCCTTTTGTCCCTGCAGGCTCTGTGCAACGTTTAACCCTGGACGTACATTAAATCACAGTAAGAAGACCGAGATCCAACTCGGCACTAGAGGCTCAGGCACTTTATTTGAAGTGTCGTCAGAGCCAGCGTTTGTCACCTGAGGTTTCTTGCATGGCTTAGAAGCACGAATGCGCCAGCACATCGTCTCTGCTGTAGCTCCGGGTTGTTTTATCTGGAAAGTTCGTTGAAAGTAGTTTTGAGGAACCTTAATGATTTGCAAATTGGTTTCAGGATGGATAAGGTAGTCGTGGGAGACTGCTTTACAGTTTCTTTGATGGTTCCCATTACAGTGGATTGGACGTGGGTTGAGGAATCGGAGGGAATAGCGTAGGCCCCATATGACTTGATCTTCCTTGGCGTTGCCTGTTGAAATGCTGATCCGACACATGTGGCTGCCTACATGCATCTTGAAGGCAATACGTTTTCCGTCTTTCTTATTTAAATGTGTGCAATAAGGATATGTGTGTGTGTGTGTGTGTGTGTGCACGTGTTTTACTACAATATGTATGATAATGTACATCAATATATAAGCAGTAATATATAGTATATAGCTGAGAGCCTGTGATATAATGTTAAGGGTGAAATTGTTTCATAATGTAAATTATACCACAGCACGGTTCAGTGGTTGATTCTGATCAGAAGATCCATATCATTTCACTGCAGTTCAGTGCCATATAATTTTGCCAAGTATATTCTTTAGATAGCCCTATAACCTGATGCATCAAAAGAAAAAGACAGTAGCCAAGAAATGTTAATAAAAAATAATCTTTTTTTAAAGAATTTTAGACCCCAAGCGCTATAAGCACTTTTTTAATACAACTCTTTTGCTACCGAAACGCTATATCTTAAATAGCAATGCTACCGCTAATGCTATCATTCATCGCATTAATCCTGATCAGAACTGCTACATGTGTTTAAAAAATAATAAAATGGATGTGAATTTTCATTGGAGAAATTATGTAGCACATCTATGCTTCCTATAGTGTTCCCTGTAGTGACTGCTGAATGCTGTAGCTGGCCAATCAGAATCATATATTCCAGACAGTCATGTAAAACACAAATGTGTGTTTACTCTAGCTCTGCTTTATGAATTGTGTGTTAATTTTTACTCTGTTTTTAAAACTTTGCTGTATATAGAGTACTTGGATAACAAAGACATTGTTCCATTGCAGTTACCCCCTAATACCTCATCATTGAACAACATTATTGCTCATAGATGCTCAGTGTCATTTGTAGCTTCTCAGCTTCTTCAATGTAGAATCATTTCTGAAGGTCTAAAGAGGTCTATTGCAACTTCAAGGCAAAGAGGCTTTTCCCATTTAAATACGTTAGGAAGATGAATTATGAATGGGACACCACCATAATGGATGGTTTTCTCATCATTATTTTATATCTATGTGGTTTATTGAACAAAGGCATCATGTCTTGTCTAATCTCCATGCCTGATGTAAAGCGAGGGTCAAAGTCTTATTTTAGATACACACTGTTAATATTTATAAATGAGTGACATTATTGCCCAGTGAGGGCAGGTCTGGTGAATCGCAGAGAAGGATCATGGGATGCCTCCTAATTGGCCAATAACAAAGCAGCTGTTGAATGTCTCAAATAGGTGAGGTTTTGCGCTTTGTTCTTTATACATGACAAAAATGAAAAACATGTTCTAGGGATTTTCTCATGTACAAGGCTTGTGTACCAATAAGCCGCAATTAGCAGGATTTATGAATGCGGCTGCACGCCTGCCGAGGAGCCATTTCTGAGTCAAGAATGCTTGGAGGATGTGATGGGCGGTGCATGCTTGGTTGGCAAACATGTATTGATCAACCTGAAGTATAATGTAGTTTGCTGCCAAAGCCAGCAATTATTTGTGTATGCTTCAGTACTGAGCTCTGGTGCTTATATGGTCAAGTATTCAAATCTTGCTGAATATTTATGTCCTCTGTGAGGAGAATGACATTTTTGTAGGTTGCTTGTTTAACTATTTCAATGTAAATCATCAAATTCAATATAATGCAACAATTCACATAAAATGGCTTTAAGATTAAACATGTTTCATGAGACATAGCATAGCAATTATTGCCAATATGACAAGTTGTGGTGCTAATCACTCTGAAACTATTCTTTTTCTTTCTCCCCTATCAATAAAAGTACTCTTCCAGAAAAAAACTGGCCTTAAAGCTGTAATGTGTAACTGTGCATCAATCACAAAAGAAGTAAGGTTTGACTCTACCACTACACCACAGACCTCATAATGCCAGTTCAGTGCATGCTGCTGAATACTTGACCCCATTCAAGTGCAAGCAATGCCCAGGAGTCCATTAAGACCTCATCTGGAGACTGACTCAGGGCAGCTCTGCTGTAGCAACTTCCCGATAAACCTTATCTTATTCTTAACACTTATTTTTCAACTAGAGGCGAGAGAGATCCAAACTTCCTCCGCGGTTTGCAGAAAGGAAGCAAACTAAGTTTAAACGAGCTGTAACTATGTTAAGTCAATCAATGCCTGTGGTGAAATTAAATGTTCTTCTGACCTTTGTCCTTGTAGCTGCACCGTTGATGAAGGCTTGCTTGCGAAAGCCTCATTACCTCACAAATCCATTTGGGCGAGGGATAGTTTCATTTTAGCCGTAATGCCAGGCAACGAGGACAAACCCGAGGGCATCTTATCACGTATCCAGTCTGATAAATGTTTATTTTTGTCTGCTAATGGCCAACGGTCTGATTAAATGCTGTGCTGTTTGATGAGATCCGTGGTAAGTATGGATATTAGGAGAGTTGCAGGGGAAGCGTAACTTTGAGTTGCAGACTTTAAATTGGAAATCTGGTGTGACGGAACATCATGAGAGTTCTGAATGTCTGCAAAGAATTTATGCACCAAAAATATGGACACCACTTATAATTATTACTTTTTGCTGAGGTTTCTAAAATTAGTTTTAGAAATCTGAACATTCAGAAAAGTCCTTGACTAAAAATAAAAAAAATACATCTTTATGAATTATGAGTTTTTGTAGCATTGGTGTATCTGAATAAATTTATGTATTTGAATTTATTTTTTAAATCCTGGTTTTCATGAAGAAAATTCTGACTTGGGTTAATTAGATGTTTACAAACCTGCCCAAGACATTCTGTTTATTCATTTGGGAGACACTTTTATTCAAAAGCATCCTGCAGTACATTTCAGGCTACATGTTTTATTTTTGTCTTCTCTTGGAATCAAACCCATGACCATGGTGTTGCACATTATGTTAACATCTGATTAAGTAATTTACAACGGAGAAAGATTACATGGTTATTGCTGACCCCACTGTGTTGTCCTTTTCAGGGTTTGATGCTTATTTTACATCACGCACGCTTGAGAACAACAGGAGGAATGTCTGGTTTGCTGAATTCTGGGAGGAGAACTTCAATTGCAAGCTCATGAGCTCCTCCAAGAAGGAGGACACTAGCAGAAAGTGTACAGGTACATGCTAATCGCTCATTTATGTCTAGCCATTTTAGACCCTGTCAGCCTGTTAAAAACCACCTTGGCTATCCTGGGAGACCAGCTAGACCAGTCTTTTAGCTTTAAAAGTTGCCCTAAACCACTTGGCTAAAACCAACCAAATTGACAAGCCTGACCAGCTTGGTTAGACTTGAAAACCAGCTAGACACTTGAATTGTTTTTTTTTTAGCTAGCATGCTGCAACATGCAGTCTCCTTTCTGCAATCTTCTTTATTGTTTCACTGCTGTCTCTGTTACACACGACAGCTCATACTCTCAGAAAGTCACGAATTATGAAAGTTACCACTGTTTTCCCATTTTTTAACCCCAACCTACAGAACCCTGTTAGGCTCATTGACTTCAGCTTATTAGCGCAGTCTGTCTGAATACAAAGCACATTCTCTCTGTAACAGAGCTCTCAATTACATAAACTTCCCTAAGCTCATCATCGCTAGTTCAGGCTGACTGCTTCCCAATACCCAGAGAGCTGCGAGATAGAGCAGACATGCCTCAAGATTGTCAAATGAATTCTGGGAATATTCATAACCAGACAACAGAAGCATTCGCACAACGAAAAAAAATTCCAAGATTTAGTAAATTCTTCAGAGTTGAATTCCAAAGTTGCAGAATTCCAGAGTTGAACGAAAATTTCATTAACCAATTACTGAAGCTTGATGCTAAAGTCGTTTGTTTAAATTGTTCTTTTGTCCTGTAACCTGTGGTTACGTCAATAATAGCACAAGAGGTAAACACCTTGAAATATCTAGCGTAATTAACATACGAATCAATGCTATTGACCAGATTCAGATTCAAAGTTGTAAAATAAAGAAATTGTTAGCCACATTTGTTCTGTGTGGTGAGATCTAGCCCTTCAGATTGCCTTGAGAAATATAATACTTGTCTATCAATGGACATTCAAGCCAGTTAAAGCTGTGACAACTTGTTAATTGACAATTGACCCTAATGACTTCCACACAGGAAAACTGATATGTAGTGTGTACAAAATGTGTATGGTCAACGCATTTATTTCTGTTCCAAAGACTTCAAACTGTTTCACGTATCACTTAATCTGCCACCTTGTATGTTGTTTTTTACTGAGCTTGTCCCAGTGCATTATGGGATTGCATTCGCTATGAAAGATGTGGTGCTGTCTTAGAATTTGTCTAAATTAGGTGATTTATCACATACATAAATAAAAAAGGTTGGGTAAGCCTGGGCTGTTAGAGTTTGTTTTTAAGTTTTTTTTTGTATCTGGATTGCTTCTGCTCAAAGTTGGAATGAAGTCAGAGTTAAGTCAAATAACTCTTGTTTATTGAGTGTCCGGTCTGATACGTTTGTGGACAGTCAGGTGAGATATTCAAGAACTAGGTGGCAGAAATTCCTGTCAGCAACAACAGCGGCACCTCGGCTGTGCCGATCAGTTTCTATTGCCCAGAGACGTCATCAACGTGAGGGCCAATTTACAGACATCAAGAGCCCGACTATGTGATGAGAGTGAAACCACATGCTGCTGTCCCCAGAATAACAGTGTGTGCTGGGGGGCACAGAGAGTCTGGTCTGATGGATGACAGAGATGGTGAGAGAGAAGATCTGGCCCCGGTCCAGGATCAGGATTGAACAGAGACAATTAAAGGGGCTGGATTGGAAAGTCACTGGGAGTCTGTAATCATTTCTGTAGGCTTCTCTGATGTACTCCAGCACCCTGCTCATTACCTGCTTGGTGTGTTTGCCAGTTTCTCCCTTAATTAAATGTAATACGGCAAAATTGAATGGATTTATTGAAAAGAATGTATTGAAATGGTCCAGAATCTGTGTGTTGAGTTGCTGTCAAAATGCACAGAATAGTTGTCTTTAAATTTCATGCAGGGAAAATGACTTTCAGGATGAATTAAATGAAAATTAAAAGCAGTTTTGTGAGAAACTTTATGAGAAATTACATAACAGATCACTGTTAAAAATTTCCCTACCCTTTTAACCATGATTCTCAATGGTAAGATATATATTAAGATAAGATATTCCGTTATTTGTCCGGCAGTGGGGAAATTACATTTTAATGATATACTTGCATTTTAGTGATATACTGAAATGTATGTAAACAACCTGTAAACGTATGTTTAAAACAAATATGCCAATAATGAAGCAAATATTACAGTCAGCAGCATTTGAAGAAATTGAGGCTTTTCTCTCAATGTTGCAACATGACTTTTCAAGCCACTTTTAGAAGTGAAGAGGCAGAGTTTAGTTCTCCTCTGAGCAGTGAAGTGTTTGAATTTAGACAAAACTCAGTGAAAATGACAGCTAGCCATGCCCCTCACAAATGAAAACATAAATGGGAAGTAGTTGAACCCTGTCTGTGGAATTACTGTTACCCTCATTGTTTTGAGTAGAAATGTTTAGAGAATGAGAGACTACCTTGAAGCAGCCTTAAAGCCTTGAAGTATAAACATGTATAATTATGCAGCCTTGAAATATAAATGTTATAAGGTCTAAATTCTGCCTAAAAATCTTTAATATATATATATAGTATATAATCCTAAACATGAATTTTTTACCTAAATTTAGTTTATAATTTTAGTCAATTTCAGTCAGTGTTTCTTTCATTTCAACAACAATTTAGTTCATGATGTTAACAATTTTGTGGTAAATGTTTATTTTAAGATTCAAAGTTGCAACTAAAGGCAACAACCAATATTTGGCTGTTTTGAATGATCAGCATTAGACAAAAATTGTGCCTGAGCGGTTGATTATCCAAAAAAAAGGTTTGGCTAGGTGTCACATCCAACATCTACTGATAGCCATAGCAATATTAAAAAAAATATTTGTAATCATTTTTTCAGGAATTTTCTATACAACTTATTTGCAAGTTTCATTGTGTACTGGCACTGGATTGGCCACTCCTCACTTTAGTTATTAGTGTAAGCATTGAATTTTACATTGAATTTATATCAGTTGAAGACTGAATAGCCCATATGGTGCATAAGGACCAACAATGTGTAAAAAACAGCATTTGAATGGTTTCCTGTTGATTCAGTGTTAAACGTGAAGTTGAGTGTTTACTTACTGCTCACTGCAGATAAGCAGCCAGGTGCATGATGGGAGATGTCTGTCCGGTTTTATCCTAACACTTGAACATGCAATGCCTACAGGCATTTACGTCCCCTCACAGCGTCCATGTCATGTTTGTCACTCTTGTAACGCAAGTAGATATCAGATTAGTTCTCATCAGTTGTCTTTCTCATTGGTTCTATGGCTGTAGCTCCTTCAATATATATAAAACGATTATCTGAAATGCCATTTGATGCTCAATTTACTTTTGTTAACAATATAAATTGTGTTTTAATCCATTTCCATGTCATTGCAGACCTTTAGTTATGCATACAGAACAAGATTTCAGAGCTGTAGTGGGTAATAAATACTAACATACATTTTATTTTGTCCATCACCATTTTTATAATTTTGTTTGCCTTTTCCCTAAGAATGAAAGAGCACAAGTTGTATGTTCTTTCTGAGTGATTTTGGTCCAATTTAAAGCTTGTGAGATGTAGTCACTAAAAACTGCTGTGGTGTCCAAAAAAGTAAGTGTAACAGTACATACAGCACATTAATAAAGTTTTAAACAAATAATGATTTTTTTGGGTGGACTGTTCCTTTAAGAACGTAAATGGGGTCAATTTTCAATTTATGTCATCACACAAACTAAATGGTCTTCAGTGATGTCACCTGTGTGTCAAACCACGTTTTTTGAGTGATGTATCAGTAGCAAACAAACAGTTCCTGTGGAGGATGTTGTGTTCTGAGAAAAAAAGGGACAGAACGATTCGTTCCCTTCCATTTTTTGACCTCTTTCAACGGGTGCCGATCAGCCCACAGACATCTATTCACTATAATTACATGCTGTGTTTATCTGAAGAGCACATGTTCCAGGAACTGTGTTGGGGTTTACAGAATTATAGCTTGATAATAATGAGAGTGACAGGCATTTCCTCACACATTGGAAGCAAGGCAATGACCAAACATTCATCCATTCATCTAGCCGTCTACTTTGTAAAGCTAACATACAGAGATCAAAGCTCTGGATTGGACTGACCAAGTAGCCCAACATCTACACCAGAATCTGGTCACGCTGTCCCATGTGCACAAGCTTAAAAGCTGCGACAGACCTAGTAAATTACATTTACTAGTGCTAAAGTATTTTAAATGATAACATTCCTCACTGTGAAAAATGATATGATCAAAAAGTTGTTATAATCAATAAGTAATGTACAAACAATATATAACAAATAAAACAAATAATAAGTTATGTTTGTGCATTTCTTATAGTCAGCAAAATAGTTTTTATTTGTTTTTATTTGTTATTATTTGTTTGCTCTGTTTGGTGAATCTGTTTGCTCTCTTCGGAACTTGGTACTCATGAATGACAGCATTGGGTTGTTGTAGAGTGAAGGATTGTGAGTAAAGTTGCTTTAGCTAGTGCCTCAGTGGGTACAGATCTCTCAATCATCTCTTACACTGTATTGGCAGAACAGATACAATACAAGGGATGAACATTTAAACTAACTAAAGAATGAAAACCTTTAAGAAAATAGAGTTATTTTTGAAAGGACTGTTTCCCAGTGTTATTATGTAGCCTGTTTTCCTCAGAAAAAACAATAAGGAGTTGCTGTGCTAATAGCATATGGCTAAAACAGATTCTGTGAAGCCCACACAAGGTGGAAACAGGCACTCCAATTAGTTTAAACATCTGGCACAAAATGTCTAGTTCCAACAGAGTTTGTTTTTACCACTAAGACAAGAGAGTCAAATTTAATGAATGAACTTCAACATTGGATTTGGAACAGGCCAACAAAGAACTGAAAGAAAAACATATTTCAAATTATCTAGTTATTATGCTTTGGTCTTCACTTTGCCTGTGGCAAATCGTCTGGTGCTTTTTGCATACTAAACTGTCCAAGAACCGCCCACTTAGACAGGAAGAGCTGCTTGACTGATATGCAAAGTGACCAGTCACAGGGAACTATCAGTGAGCGTAAACTCTGAGATCAGGGTAAGGCATTAAAAACAGTATATTCTCATAAAAAAAGTATATTCTTCCTTTTCTGTATTTTGTTTTGCTATAACCGAATTGGTTTTGAGACCTGACACCTAGGTGTAATTGTAAAGTACTGTTAAAAAAAATGTCACTTTAATTTTCTGATGCTTTTTTGACCTTCAGTGTGTCCATACTTTTGGCAGAAAGATGTTGTTTTTTGTCACCTGCATAGGGTCAATGAAGTCTATTGATCTGACACCTTCAGTAGCCCCAGCTGAACCTGACTGGAAGAATAAAATAACCTTTAATCTCGTGCTATCAGCATGTCTGTTTTTAACTCTTTTAAACCATCTTTTCACCTTCACACCAACATGTTTAATAAAATACAGGGTCTTATTGTTAGTAAAGGCACCCAGTTGTTTAATATTTATCCAGTACAATCTTTTATTGTTTGCGCTAAATTTCTACAGGTATTTTACATATTTTGCCCTATTTTATTGGGAAATTTGTATTGCCATCACATCGATAACCAATCCAAATGCGTCTTAATGTTTGTCTCCCTTAAAGAGCTTTCATCTTAAAGGATAAAGAGAATTTTTCTACCTAAATACATCAGTCAACCAGCAAGTAAACAGCAACTAAAAATGAGCTCAATAGTATGGATGTAACAAATCCCAGGTGGCTTATTTGAAGCGCACTGCAAAGGTCTAATAGCACTATGGGATAGGCTGATATTTGTCCAGTCTAGTTTTGCTGTTCTGTCAGGCATCATTAGAATCACCCATTGCTTCCTCAGGAACTTTGATTAAAGCGGCTGTAATATGTTTAATGAAAACCGTTATTGTGAGAAGATAGACTATGAGAGCTTCCCTGAGGAAGGAGGGCAGACTTCTGAGGGAGAGTGTCAGATCAGGAAGACAGCAGAGCTAATTGGAGGGAAATTGCAAAGAATATTGCGTGAGCCCCATTTAAGTCCTGTGAGAATTTCCATGCATGGATCAGGGAGGGTCTGTTCTTAATAGAAGTGCCGTGACTTTCCTCGCAGTTTAACGGGTGTAAGTCCATGATTGTCATTATTAAGACATTTTTCAGCAAATTTATGTGCTTGACTCAAGGTCAGGTCTTGAGAAACTCTTGAAAGCGTTTTTACTTGTAATGCGTCGTCTTGATTCAAGTTGACATTCCTTAGGGAAAGGATAAAATCTCTTCAATCTAAGTTATTTCTGTTAAATGGTGATGAGATAAGGTGGACGAAAAGTAGAGATGTTTGCTTAAATTATTTGAGCTTATACAGTTATCACACCAATGTCTGACTCTCCTCAGATGTCCTCAATAAAAAGGTTCAGGTTTCTATTAAAATTTTAGTTTTTTTGTTGTTTAAGTTTCTTAAACAACAAAAAAACCCACTAAAAGTTTATTCTGTAGCTTAAACAATCTTGGCAACACAATTAATCCTTATGAATATGAATAATACATAGTTTAAATGAAATGTAAGCAGAATTCTGTCATTTTTCCATCTCCTTTTAGTCACCTTGGTAACTGACTTTTGTTGCATTTTTATATGCATTTATATAGTCGCATACGTTAACAGGTTACAGCATCACTGGTTACAAAACCTCGCCCCCAACCTGCTGAATATATAAACCGAGCACTAGCTAAGCACCTTGCAGTACACTAATGCTTTGTTTTATTCCAATGTTACTTCCAGGACAAGAGCGAATAGGAATAGACTCCAAATATGAACAAGAGGGGAAGGTGCAGTTTGTGATCGATGCCGTGTATGCTATGGCCCATGCCCTGCACAACATGCAGAAGGAACTTTGTCCCAACCAATCGGGTGTCTGTCCTGAGATGACCGGTGGCAAGAAGCTCCTGAGGTACATCCGCTCTGTCAGCTTCAACGGTGAGTCTAAAAGCCTGCAGAGATACAAGACTTATTCACTATTCTGGATAAGCAAACATAACTACTACCATTTCTCATTAGGGTTGAGAGTTTCTCCACAACCCCTAACCACTAATAATTGCATGATAAAGACTTTATATTATGTATTATGTTGAAGAAGGGTGTTGTACTGTGCTGGAGTCAGCTTGATAACTTTCCTAGTATCTTTAAGGTGTTCTGAGGGGTTTCTATTAATGAGATTTTCTGGATGTTTGGCCCAAGTCAGAAGAGACCGTTTCTATATAATATTCTGGTCACTATATGTGCTGTGGGCCAGTCTGAGTATATTTTTTGCTTGTTTTATCCTGTGCTAGGAGAAAATTGTCCAATTACTGAAAAATAACAGAAAAGCTCTTCAATGAGCCGATGATTTGAGGTATCATTCACATCTGTAACACAACCAATGTTAGATTGGTTACAAACCAAAAATGTGGAAAATATAATGAGTATGAATAATAACTTTTTAAGCACCTACAGTGCCCAGCTATATGGGGTCCTGCTTAACCCCATCGCATAACCCACCAAAATTATTGTTTTTTCCAGCTGCTACTAGGAGAGAAATGAATATTGTTGTTCGATTACATCTGATTTTAATATGAAGTCTCTATCTTTGGTGCCTGTCTGTTCAGTGTCTTCTACCAAAACGACTGTCTCATTGGTTTAAAACGCCCCCACACAAGAAATCTAACATTGCTAGGTCAAATTAGCCTCAGAGATGACTAACAGATGAACAATCTCTGGTGTCACAAATAGACTTGCTTGCCGAATGCCCAAACACCGTTCAAATGCACGTTTAGAAAAGGTGGGTGTAAAGTTTACACTTTTAAAAGGTCTGGGAAATTTATCCTTCCTGCTTGGAATATGCAGTATTCATTAAAAATAGGAGGCTTGTTTTCACATAGAAAGCTGTCACAGGGATTGTAGTTTAGTAGTAAAGTTTAAAACATCCAATAACAAAAACGCTTGTTTGCCCAAGCATTGGTTATCTGTGTTTGTTGTAAACACGTAGTACAAAACTCACTTCAGTTTTAATCATTTTTATGAATACTGCCTACATTTAAATTACAATATCATTGTGTTTTGCTATAGCAAAATTAGCTTGAATTTTTTAACTAAATTCATGTTATAAATACATGCATTTAATGAAAGTCCACTATAATGTTCCGTTGTTCTGAATGTTGGATCAAGTTGTCACATTTTAATTATTATAAATGTAATGCAAACTGTGTTTGCCACAATGTTTTGGTATATCGTGTTGCATTCCTCATTTTTGCTGCATAAGGGCCTTTTTCAAAGCAACATACTGTATGCAATAAAGCTACTCTAGGAACTAGATACTGCATGAACCAGCATGACAGCTTGTTTGACAACAGTTCCTGTAGTAAGGTTCACACGTACAGTTTTCTCTTTGAAGCAAAAGCAAACTCTGCCGCTACTTCTTTCGTGGGTTTCTAACTTTCTGCTTAAAATATCACATATCCAAACTCTGCCTTTGTGTTAGACGTTTGAAAGAGCAAAGTTCTGAGAAGAAAATATGGTATTAATGCAGCCTAATGAAGAGAAAGTTTGTGTAGTCCTGCACCAGTGCACTGTTAGATCAAAGGGCAGCTGTATCTTTGATGTCAGTGTGTGATGATGAGGAAATACTATTTGAGGTAAATATAGAATCTAACTTACCTGTCTGTCATATCTAACATTAACACCTGGTGAATGATACACCAATCAGGTTCTTTAAAAATATTTTTTAATAATTAAATGTTAAAATAAACTTTTAATGCTTGCTTGGTTGCATTCCATGCATGTATGTAATGTTGTAATTTCCCACCAAAAAATTGTATATATATATAT
>JBAJNP010000134.1:0-126830 GCA_036877545.1 Yasuhikotakia modesta | reverse complement strand
AATTCTGGTTCATAAAAATAATGCGTTTTGTCTCCCTCCTATTTTTGTTTTATAAATGTTCCAATAACACCCCTGCTTTTGGAATATTGCACAGCACAAGAGACTTTAGCCTTGGGGAAAAAAACTTCCATTTTTAGATTTTCATGAATCATTTTCTCTCTCTGTATTATGAGGATGCCTCCCTCCTATAGCCTCCAGCTCATATATTTCCATAGAATGTAATATCTTGTGTGGTTTTTTTTTGCATTTATTGATCATTCCATCCATCCATTTGCAAACCATATGGAGCATATTATTCTTGCACGTATGAAAAAATGCGTTGGCATGGAAAATAGTTTAATACATTGCAGGAAATGCACACATTTCGATCAAGCATGAAATCCAGAGTCAAATTTCCCACAGTGCAGTGGGGGACTGACTGCTGCTTCAGGCCCTAAGGGGGGGTGGTCTCGCCACGGCTCTGCTGGGTTCTGTTGGCACCTCGCTGGGCTCGGTTCTCTGGCACATTTACACAGAACATTATGGGGGACCGGGGCTAGTTTTCATACTGATTGCATGAGTGAGTTTTTCTCCAAGTAGGTTTTTTGTTGTTATTATTCTTAAATTCACTTTTTAGTTCATTTCAGCTGTTCAGGAAAAAAAACAATACTGTTTATTAAACACAATGAACTAACAACACAGTGGGGTAAGCTGTCACACTATATGGGGCAATCAGTTAAAACACCATGTTGTTTTAGCCTATAAAAATCATTGTATTTAATTAATTGTATGAATGTAATTTAAGAAGCATTTCAGTAAATAAATGTGACAACTTGCCCTGACAAGACATTTAAGTAAACTACCCTGTGTGACAACTTTTTAACTTTTTCCAGCATGACAACTAGCTCCAGTCTTCGCCCACTTTGTCTAAGAGAATTTGCCTCATTAGGAGCCCATACCAACCGAATATACTGATATCTCACTAGTGCAGCCAGACAATACACACATTCGCAGTGGGGCAGAGAAAGACACATTGCACAGTAATACACACTTCATTTGCCCCTGTGGAGTCCTCTTAACTCCAGCTTAGAGAGGTCTTTGAAACTCATCGACTTTGAAAAAAAGATGAAAATTCAAAAGAACACAAAATCAGCCAGCTAACTCTGTCCTATTGATGTTGTAGTGGTGTTTAATGAGAACCGCCACACCAGGCCACAGGCAAACCGTTAGATTAGCGTATAATTAGCTCGCCGTTGCAGTTCTGTTCCCATCTCAGAAATGCAAATGGTAATTGAATATTTTAGGAGTGGCCCCATGCTGTACATACAAGTGTCTATCCCAACGTGCATGTATACACTTACCCAAACGTACCGTCTGTCTTATGATATTAACTAAAGCACGCTAAGTGAGAGTGACGCTGGAACGTAGCAAAGGATTGACTAGCCCTCTGGCTAAACATGTCTTAATTTGCCCCTCTTAATGAACTTGGTAATTAAATCAAATTAAGACCCATTAGTCTAGTGATTTTTCAAGCTGATAATGTGCATCCTCTTGCAAAAACTTGGTTTCCTGCAATTAGAGAAGACCGAACAGAGACAAATTGACGCTATTAATTGTGTAGTCATGTCTGGATACTGACAATAAACATTTTTAATGATGGGGAAGGAACTACAGAGCGTGGATGAGGCATTAGAGAAAGTTGGTGGTATGTGGTCACATGACACAAATGTGCTGTACATACACGTACTGTACATACTGTATATTTTTTACACATATTGGATAGAAAATTGAATTGGTCAAAATTCATGTTTTTGTCTTGTATGTACTTGTATCTACAGTATTTGACCTTAGGTCATTGAAAAGAGCAAAGAGGAATATTAAACTTGTTCGTTATCTCCTGTAAGTCATTTATTTTAAACATTTATCAACGCAATTTTGGTTTAGTTTAACTATTTTATATTGATGTTTCCACATTAAAAATATGAATATGGAGCTGTAATAATTTGAGGTTTTGTCTTCATTGGTGTCATTGATCACGTGACTTGTGACTGATCATGTGACTGATGGGCAGTATTCTGTAATAAACACACAAGCCTAACCCATTCAGCTCTCTGCAGCTTGTGCGTCACAAAATACCCTGATCATCTCCAGGTGAAGATTGTAGATTGTAGATTGTAGTCTGCGTTTTCATCTTGTTTTTTTTCTCCCAAGCTGATTTTCATGTTTCACTTTCCCTTGGAATGAATTTCCACTTTCGCTTGCTAATTTTATGGATTTATACAAGATTGAAATGAATCGCATTCCTGCTGTACACCTGCTTAAGACGGACCCAGGAGAAGCAAAATAAGAAATAGATATTTCTTAATGATTTATTCATGAGGCATTTAATTCGACTTTCCTCAAATGTTGCTATCACCAATTAAAGTGGATACCTTTTAGACAATGACATCCATTGTCATGCTAATGCGGACGCTAGTTGCGTTTAGTAGATCACGTTTATCGTGATTGAAAGTGCCGCCCACTGTGTCGACTTTAAACCAGCCTGCAAAGTCGCAGGGTGCAGCACTCAAAAAGTTTTGCTAAGTTGTCAATGTGGGATGGCATTCGTAATATCATCATCGCCATCTTGCAAACCGCACAGCACAAACTTAATCCTCCACAAATCATTTGACTTTTAAATTTAATCTAGCCCTGTGCTCCAATTTAACAGTGTACATGATTACATGGCAAATTAAAAATCCTGTCCGCATGGGGGTCATCCTTCATAAATAGCCGAGACTGAGAGAAACTGATTAGGCAGTTATCAGGGGCGGTCCAGCGCTCCTCTGCCGTTCCCTAGGTGAGGGATGTTACAGATAAGTGTCGAAGAGGCTTTCATTGCCTGCCGACATTGGGCTACTGCAGGCCGGCTGAATGAACACACATTTGTAAATGCTTCTCTCTCTCTCCCACACAAATGCACATATACAAATTAGCTCTCTTGCAAATCTGAGTGAGCTTCCTACCTAGATGTCATAATAGGTCACGTACATGTATGCAAAGGCTGGTTGAAAGGTAGGCAGCACGACTGTATTATATTTTAGAATTTCAGCATTGCATGTACTGTATTCATCATGGGAAAAGTCTCACAATGCATTGCAAAAGATTTAATAAAGGCAATGGAATCAAACTGAATACAAGTGAGACTACAAATGCTCATAGAATGCAATCTCAGTGTTTCAAAGTATAGTTAAACATAATTTAAGGTAATTAAAAACGAAGTATTTGTTCACATTTTGATTGGACAGGGTCTTCCTTCAGCCGTGATCAGCGCTGTTCTCTAGTTAAGCCAGCGACAATCTTCTTTCATTTTTTAAAAATAGTTTAAAATAATAATAATACAAACTGTTCAAAGGTTGCATGTTTTTATTTTGGCCCTGTTCATCAAATGATGTTATGACTGCATTATTAGAAATGGTCCGTGCAATAAGGACATACAAATTCCCACTTTATTATTAAACAAATTTGGCAATGAACAGAACAATCATTTTGTTCTTTCTCCGCCTTTCCATCTTCTTCCACATCCCTTTCAATTTAGCGCCGAGCGCAGATGAATAAATTTGTAGATGGAACTTCAGTTTGAATAATAGATGAGCTGAAGTGGTTTATTTGAATCAGAGGTTGAGATCCCTTGATGAGAGGAACATTCGTGTAGCGTACGTTAATGGATTTCGACCCTGCATACATATTTCACTCACTTACCCACAAAATGCAATTTATTTCATTCAAAAAGGGAGTCATGGCAACACTGCTGTCTGTTAATTTCACTGTTATTCAAAATTTATCAAGCATACATTTAATTATACATCCCATCGTGGCAGACATGCAGGCTAGGTTTTTGCCACACCGGGCAATTGGCGGCAGTTTATCATAAAAATGTCATGTAGTAATAATCAGATCAGAAGGAGGAAGGTGAATGAGTTTGAAATAAAGTATTATGTGTTATATAGTCAGTATTTCCTGTAGGTTTGTGAAAACACTTCTAGAAAGAGACAGTACAGCATGCAAATGATGTTACAATGCACGATATTGACATCACTTTTATCCAAAAGTGAATCYAAGATATACATTTTATTATAGACATGCGTCCATCTATATGCATTGCAGGGGAATCAGACCTGTTACCATTGCATCATTCTATACTGTAAGATTTACCACAAAAACGTTTTGGTTTTTCATGCTAGTTTCCAACATTTGACAGACGCATTGATGATTATGTTGTTGCTTTATTAAAGGGACAGTTTACCCAAAAACTGAAGACATTTCCACTCCCTATAAAGTAACCATCTCAGTCCATACAAGCATATACACTGTGAGCAAGAGAAAACTAGAACGAGAAGAAGTTAAGTCAAGTTGGAAGACCAAGCTAAGACCAGCAAACCACGTTAGGCTAGTTTAAGCCACTTCCTCCCCTCAGGGATACCTTGCAGCTAACACAATATACCAAAGATTATTGTAAAGCTTTGTTGGAGTCAGGAGAGAACATTGTAGGATAAGATCTGCATTCTTTAAACCTCCACAACCAGCGTTACATCAAGCTCAAGGGATTTGTGTCTCACCTTTTATCCAACTTCTGGCTTTCTGTTCTTTTCTAAGTCTCTCATTCCCTTCATTCTGCTACTTTTTTGCTTTAGGAAAAACAGGCTAGCATTTCCTGTGTCTACCATTGTGGTTCAATGACTCCAGCTTGTAACAAGAGGGAACAGAAAGGCTAGTCGAGTGCTTTTGAAATTATTATCTGTTTGAAATATGGGTTGGTTTCCTGTGCCTGAGGCTCATGGGATTTCACGTCATCAGTCTTAGATACAAATCACATAGATCCAGGGGGATAATATGATGTTGCACCATTAGCGTTGTTTTTTTCACCTGGGACAACATGCGCTGGAGAACATGGTCTGCATCACTAGGACCTTTAGCGTTTTTTTTAATCGCTTGCTGAGCGCTTTGATCAGCGCCACGTTCTCTGGTGGTTATATCCTCTTTCCCAGGGCCAAGAATGTTGTTGAAGCAAAGAAAAACATGAGGCTTATTTTAAAAAAAAAGGATTCTTTTAAAATTGTTTGTAATAAATACACATTTTTCTAGCTGTACTGTATTCTGTACTATACAAAAAAATCCATATTCAGTAATTATTCACAAAGTGGAAAGTCATGGAAAAAACAAACTGTCTTTGTGTGTACATTGACTTTCTTATTTTTCCTCACACAGTTTTCCTAACCCAAATTTTTTATTGTCAAATTTTTATAACTTCTTTTTCTATAGAAGTTGAAACTCTTTATATTTTGAGCAGTTCTGTCACACAATTTTGTGGCCGTTCACGAATCACCAGCATAGATTGAAGAGGCGTCAATGGCACATCATTGTTTATAGAAAGCTACATTGTTGTTGCTCATGAACATTTACAAATCTGTGTTTTATGTCTGTAATTTTCAGAGCTTTTCCAGCCAGCACAGAGGTGGCTCTCTAAGAGACCAAATAACTAGTCTGAGCGCTGCTGCATCTTTTCTTTGTGTCGAACCTGAATGTTGTTTGTTGAAAGCTTTTGGGAAGTATCCATCAAAGAAATGCTACAGCGACATGATTTTGTCATAGGAGATACAAACTCTATAAAAAGTCTTTTAAAAAGAGTTTTTTGAGGCCGCTTTATCATCTTCAGGTTTGTCCTTTCAAAACACTGGCAAAATGGAATGTTTTGTAACATTTTTATTATAGTGATTTTCAAACTTTGTTCTTGTAAACTAAAACAAATGGGGACACAAACAGATGGTCTTTAAATATTAGGTTACGAGTTCAAAGAGATGTTGAGAAGCAAGATTGGAAATGTGAGATTGCTTTTTGCAATATGAGGAATGTAACATTCCCCAAATTACGGTTGTAGACCAGATGGCTGAAACACAATGCACAAAGACTATTTTGTCATACCTCTCAACAGCCATGAAAAAACAAACGCAAACATTGTCCCAGCAGTCTCTTAACATCAAACGTAAAAATAGCTGAGGATGTTTTTCGTGTGCAGTCATGGACAGGCAGTGCCGTAATCTCTCCATGCTGTTCTGCTTTTCTAACAAAGCTTTTAAGAACAAACAACGTCTCCGGCGGTCTCATACCGAAAAGCTTCCCCTGAGGGACCAGCTAAACACAGCTCAAGGTCTCGCCTCACCTTAACTGCCTAACAGTCTAATAATCTTATCAACGCTTCCCTTGCTTTACATCTACATTGCCCGAGTGCTTAAAATTAGTATGAAAAACACAATAGCTATGTTTCATAAACTCCTACTGAGTCCTGCCATCTGCAGCTTCTGTACTGTAGGGAGCTAAATTAACACCCAGCACCAGCCAAATGTGGGTGTATCTTTGCATTGTCTATCAGCCACTGTGCGTTACCTGTAAGACGTCTTAAAGTGACCTTTGGTAACACAAGCTGCTAATTAGTAGCAACAAAATGCTCATAGATATTGTATTTTGATTGGATCCCTCAAAACAGACTGAAATGTCTGTTAAAGCTTTAAAAAATAAGAAAATATATTTCTTTGTAGGATGCATGCATTTTAGGTGAATTATTTTAACAAGTCTACTGAACTGAATGTATTTTTTCTCTGTGCTAGTTGAAGTGCATTCTGGGATTTTCCCCTTTTATCAGCCACACAAATTACTTTAGAGTTTGTTAGTGTGACTATGCTTTACAATGCTATCTTTGGGAAGTTTTTTACAATTGGGAAGTTTTTTACAATTTTTCGGTTTTTACAATGCTAGGTTGGGAAGCCTGTAGCTTTTGGAACTGAGCTAACATGCTAGTAATTCAACCCAACAAAGTTACAAAAACCGTCAGTGATCTTTGGTTCTGACTGACACTTCCTGACCCTTGCAGTGGGCCATGGAGAGAGGCCATCTTAGAGTGATACTATAAGAGATTGGACAGTTGAGACTTAATGCTTTGACATCTTGATGTTTCCAAAGTCCCCACTCGTCTGTCCCCTTTTAACCCTGTGATTCATAAATGGTGCCGAGCTCCTCTTGTGGTGAGAGGTGCTATTTAAAGAAGAGAGTGAGAAATCCATGTAAATCCACTGGTCTGATTTTATTGCATGGCAAGTCTCCTTGGAAGTGTTTACCGCAGTTTATTGATTCAAATGCATGTCAGCCACCACCCCCCCCCACCCCCACCACCCACCTGCTTTTTGTTTAATCATATCAGATTTTAAGATGGTTCTGGATTGATGGGATCGATTGCACCCAGCAAAACTGTCAATTCCTGTCAGTGCTTTTTTGTGGTAGAATGTTTTTATCGAGAGCTTGTTGAGAATTTAAATGATCCTGGCAGAATCAATGTGTTTTTGAGAGCACAAGTACGATAGAATTAGAGCATCTTTGATCTGATTTGATATAATTTGTCACCATATTGAGTGTTTAAACCTGGCATTACTGTACTGCACCTTGAAGGCCCAATGAAATGGTTTGAGCAGTGCAGTTTGCTATCCACTAGTGATGTATTTCCTGTTGAAACAGGAAGTTAAGGCAAGACTTAATCTGTAATTTTAAGACTGTAATTTATATGACAGACAATAGGTCTGATGTGTTGCTTGCTATTGGTTGTTGGATAGAGGAAGTGATTCTGTAGATATGTTCTTATCCTAGAGAGTGTAAGATGAGTGTAAGATGATTTGGGCCATTTTAGTAAATATTGTATGCAGATGCTAAATAAGGGATAATGTACGTCCAGCTGGTTGTTATTACAGATTAAAACCAGACAGGGTGATCAGAACCCCTGAAACTGAAGAGGTTTATTCTGTGATAACAGC
This sequence comes from Yasuhikotakia modesta, assembly GCA_036877545.1. NCBI lineage: Eukaryota > Metazoa > Chordata > Actinopteri > Cypriniformes > Botiidae > Yasuhikotakia > Yasuhikotakia modesta. Next base: position 119,013 of record JBAJNP010000134.1, on the reverse strand, counting down.
TGGCTGGATTTGATACATTATCCTGCTTATTACACGCCTACTTACCGCATGAGTGAATTATTAAACACTAAAAGATGAAATATTTCATTAGCTTATTTGTAAAAAATACTAATCTTTCACAAGGGAAAAATGTTTCCTTTTAATTTTAAGCCAAGACACAATGTTCAAACATGCATGTAATTTGGTTTAATGATTTGTAATCTCATGCATAGTAATTAAGCATATTAATATATTATTTATTTAATGGTAAATTATTTGTGAGGTTAAGATGACTTGCAGTATATGTGAATGGCCATGTGTTATTTTTTTAAGGAGGTGGTTATTGAGGAATAACGTGGTTGCAACTGGCCGATCTGAATGAAGTACTTCTGAGTGCTAAAGCTAGCAGACATGGCCTAATACACATCAAATGTTTGTCTTAGTAATTGTTTACCAAAATGTGGAAACTTTCTCAACCTTTGAAATAATTTTAAGCAGACACATGGCCATTATTTAAACACAACAATTTAATGTTAATAGGAACAACAATAAATTAAATAAATATTATTACTGGGATACGATAACACAAATTTTATGCCGCTGTCAGACATACCTCCAGTGGGGGATGGCATTAATTCAGGAGGGTGGTGGAATTTCACAGTCCACAGAAAACTTGTATCAGGTTTGCTTCTATTTTGGTATATGAAGCCCACATCAATAATGGATGCAATAAGGTCCCGCCCTTTTTCATCCTTTTAAATTGGACATTTTTCATGTTACAAAAATAAAATTAAGTCCAAAGTATGTTTTGTGAATTATATCTGAAAAAGGTTCTGCTGCACAACTGCTGATCCATTTACTGATGTTTTGCTCAGTGTATGGTACGCTGAAAGCTTTAGATGTGTATTAAATGTCTTACTGTGCTGACGTGTTTGTTGACAAGCTCTGAACATTATTTCACATGCCTCTCACAACTCTCTGCCTTCATACTACTGGGAGAAGCAACTCTTTTACGGGATTATTGAAGCCTCTACATCCGTACTTTGTATCCCGGAAGCTTACAGTGATCCCAGGGAGAAAGTTTTTGTAAAGAACACATTGTATTCACAATCCTAGCAGGTTCCCAGGGCTTTACCTCTATGACTGCCCACCCTTTATTTCGGCAACACTAGGCCTTGGATTTATCCTTATGTCTCCCAAGTTTTTCTTTTCGACGCTGGGCACTCACAGAAGCTTATGAGGCTCTAATCCTACCTGACAGTTTAATGATAATTGCGAGGGAAAAGTGCACCCGAGACGCTCGCTATCAAATGAGAAGAACGGAAGCAATTGGTAAAATCGAAGGCAAACTCTTAATTCCGGGCGTGAGAAATAACCTTGCCTATAATGATTTGCCTGTCCTTCATGCTCCAAAAATCATATTACTAATTAGTATTTTTGTATTGGTTTCCAGGAAGACGTGAACGTCCTTAAAACTAAATTAAAGGGCTGTAAAAACAAATTGTTGTTGATGGTTCAATTTACTTCAGAGAATATGGTTGAAGTCTGAAACACTATTTAAAATGCTTCTTCATTTTTAAAAGGGATTTCTATTATAATTACATTATCAATGTAACACATTGTTAATTTTTAAGACTTATTCTTTAAATTTAGAATTTATTAGTATTCTGTTTGCTTTAGTGACAGCATGGGTAGTTAAGATGGCATGGACTTGATATTCCATATGGCTTTTCTGATGATTTAAAAATGGTTGTAAACTGTCATAACTAAGTAATCACTTGTTGAGTCCAATTGGTTTGTTTATAGTTGGTTGGTTTATTTACTGAGAAATTTTGTTTTGCAGTGCAACACCAGTAAGGAATTTTTTTAACTTGCAACTGCACACCTGTGTGCAAGTTTGTCAGAGCATGTGGCCAATCTCTAGCCATGGTGTCTATGCTGGTTTGACAGGTTCAAGTCCGGCCTGCTGCAACATTGTCCAGTCCCATTTACCCCTTTTCAAGCCAATATTCATGTTGTATGCATTACTGTTTCTGTCCATAAAACTGACACAAAATTTGAAAAAAAGGCACTCTGTTCTTCAATTTTGTGACTTTATGAATTTCCTGTAACGGAACCCTGCTTCCTGTAAAATATCAGTAGACAGGTTTACAATGAGAATAACCAGCATGTTACCTGACAAAAGGCTCCAGATATACAGTAGATGCTTCACTGTAATGCTGGCTGTAAATTTACACCGTATTTAAAGAGCTCATGTCAGGTTTATGGAGGAAATATGAAGTCATGTGCACATAATTTCAACCACTGGCCGTCTGTTTATTTACCCTTCAGGTGTGTCTTTGGGTGACTGATATCCTTTGCTATATATCACAGCACGCAAACACGGCTCTTGAATATTTCATCACAGGCCTTTGCTTCTAGCCTTGGTCTCGGTGTGATTGTTTCGGAAAGACAATAAATCAGATTCTAATTGCCGGCTTGTTTTCCGCCTTCCATTGAAAACGTTGCGAGCATAGATGCTCTTTTCTCTGCACAAGTGCAATCAAAAGACAAATGCCACCTTGATGGATCATTCATTGTACGGCTCATTTATTTATTTAATTTTTTTAAGTACTGGTGGAGGGAAATGAGATCAGTCAGTTAGGAGAGCCGTTCTCTTGGACAAATGAAAGGACATGGAATCGTGCCCTTGCTAAAACATGCCAGTGTCCTCTTTGAATCTATCAAATGGAAAACAGATGCCTTTAAACGCCCTGCAAACAAGCGAATCTGTCAAATGGAGACGCACGATTTTTCTTCGGTCTCGTTGTTCTGGCAGATGATGTATGATCTGGGCTGGATGTTAAAATGGCTAGACACTTTGTTGCTTCCACACAGCTGGGGCTTTGTTCCTCTGAAAGTAGCTTGATGGGTGGTGTCGTTTTTTGTGTCTTCCTGTGTATTGTCTTTTTGAGACTGTTGGTGTATCGTCTGTATCACAGCATCACCTGCTGATTCGCTGCCACTCAGTGTGTAGAACAGAATTCAGCTGTAAGGCCCAATGTGAAGCAGAGTCACTGACAATGAGCAATTTAGTATTTTCTTTTCACACAATAACGCTTTACACATATAATACGCATACGCTACAGTTATTTTCTGAATAACTTTTTCTGTATGTCTTTTTTGCCTTATCACAATTCATAATGTTGGATAATGATTTCTTTCAGGTTTAATTTAACTCAAAACTTTTTTCAGTTTATTTTATGTTTTTTGAAGTATGAAATGTCAGAAACTATTTAGGATGTTTATTTGCCATTACCATTGTGTTGGAACACACACAAAATGTAACATGTTATAGTAGACAAAAAGCTGTAATCTGCCTCTATCGCCATCTCTGTTTGAAACATTAAATGACAAGTTATTTGCTGTTACTTTCTTAGTTTAAATTCTACTTATTTTCTGTAAGAAAAAACTGCAAATGTTCCACTATCCACATACAACATACGTTTTAGTAACCAGCCCTTATTTCTGCTTACAGACATGACATAAAATTAATATTATAAAATGACAGTTGTGAATCTGGGTAAGGTAAAGTGTTTTGTTGTGAAGTTGCTGATTTTTGCTTATGTGTAATCAAGGCATTAAAACTGAATGCAATCACTACTTTAGCAAATACAAAAGAAACACTATTGGATTACAAAATCCTCAATTAGCACTCAAAACCTCATTTGGTTAAGTTACTGTTAGCTGGAGTTATAAAAGGCAGCAGCCGTTGTAGCCAACAGGGTGAAATTTAAGGCAACAATTAGAGCTTTGGCGTGGAGAACGCAACCTTTTTGATAGAGGTGTACTGTTGGTTCAAGATCCTGGTTTGTGTGATGAGGGGCAGGTCAGGATGTCATCGCAGTGCTTAATGTGACCAGAACGAACACAGGAAGACGCCACCTAATCGTTTTTCAGCATTGTGACCCTTCTGTCACTATGAACTGATTAACAGACGGGCTTCAAAGAAAGACAACGACCTGTGACTTTGCATGCAGTGGATGGCTGTTGTTGTCCTTGTGGAATAACTGTTTCTTTTTTGTTTGTTGCTATGCCTTTTTTATTCAATGTTTTTTTTTTCTGAAAGCAAAGATAACGTTTAAAAGTAATAGATTTTTTTTTGGTTGCTTGTTTGCCATCCAGTTCAAGGTTTGACACCTAATAGGGCTATTTTGGTCACAAAAGCAAGACACAAACTGAGCGATACAGACAGAGTCTTTTAGCCTGTGATGAACCCGGCGGGGGAAAAATGACTCAAACTGCCTTTATTCGCTTCACACCCTAACTACAGAACTGTCAGAACAAAAAGATTTCACACACAGCTACCAATCCAGTCTGTCGGCTTTATTACAGGTCCGCTAAACCAACCCAAACAACACTAGCCACCTGCTGGAGTAACAGAACTGCTAGCATAGGGTGTTTTTTTTAGGAAAGCACCTTTTAAAAATTTAAAATGCTAAAAGATAGGGTGGAATAGGGTAGAATTAAATGTTCTGTTATTTATAATCCTGTCTTGTATATAAGGACCAAAATGACTGTTTAATATGCCAATTGAACCCCCTAAGTTTAATCAAATTGTGTTGTCCTTATTGCAAAAACACAGTCATGCAGACAAATGGCTTTTTAATTATCATAAGAATCCCTGCAATCACAAGCGCTAACTTTTATGGCTTCCATCATCTAAGCGTTTTAATATAGGCTTCGACTAATTCAAAAGCCTGGTGTGGTCATTACAGTTTATGTGCCAGTCACACTATAGAGCTTTGTGTACCCACTGTACAGATGCACACACCAGCACACAAACAGTAATTAAACCTTTAAAAATGAACCAGAGCAATTAAATAGCACGCCAGATGAGCGAGAGAGGCAGGAGTTTGGATCTCATTTCAGGTTGGGAGGATGGCAAATAAGAAATTTGCTTTACTATATTGAATTATAATATTGACAGTTCTGTGTTTTCCAGAGATGGGGGGAAAACTTTCTCTGGATTCCCAAGGATTTACCTGTATGCCTAAAGATCTACTTGTATACCTGTGTATTGATGGAGAGAGCCAAACAAATGTAAGGAAAGAAAACAAAGAAATAATTTGTTCAATTTTTTTCAATTTTTTGCCCTGCTTTCCTCTTTTCTCATTGTTCTCTTTTGCTTTAATAGCTTTTGTCTTCTATAAAGGAAATTCCTTTGAATTCACTTAGACTTCTTTTTAAACTGTAATGCACACCACAAACCAGATATAAAACTGGTATGTACCTTAAACTAACCTGTAAACAGATTTGTCAAAATGGCCCCTTTTTTCCTGTCAGGAACGATCTCCCAATTTGCCACAATTTGAGATAGAACGGACATGCTAGGTGACAAAACCATTTGCAATCTAATAAAACATAATAACTTGCCTGGGAACATATGGGACACATCTGTAGGTATGGATTAATAGTAAGGAGCTGACTAGCAAGCTAGCAAGCATTCTGTGTTTCCTCCTGTCACATGACACTAAAACGCAGCACCCTGCAGTTCAAGGAAGTTTTTATGATCTGATCTGTGAACTTGCTCATCATTGCTCTGCACACTATGTTGCACCCCCAGGTTAATGGCGGTTTTCGCACACAGGTCCATCCGTGTATCCGTGTCTTATTCCGATGTGACAGGCGCTCTCTCTGCGGCCTGCAGGATCATCCTTCACGCTTGATTAGCAAGGCAAATAGGGAGGAACGGGAGCATAAGGTATCAGGGGAACAGGACTCCACATGTGACACCTTGAAATGGACGCTAGGGAGGGGTTGATATAACACAACCTGTTATTTCTGGGTAAGCAATTAAAGGGGAAGGTTATCGATATAATAATGGGAAATTGGTGATCTCAGTAGCACTGAAGGTTAAAGAGGATTAAGAGCGATATTGGTGTGAGATTATTGGGTGTTGAAACAAAAATGTTACTGACAGAACGGCGGATCCCCAATGAGCAGTTGCAAATGACTGGTAAATAAATACAAGTAATTGCTTCACACTGTGTCACCTTTGCTTAATATCTTAAGTGTAATTGTGATACATGGAAGCAAAGAGACAAGAACCTTAGCAACTGACAATTATAAAAAACACAGCTATAATAGATTTGGTAATAATAATAATATGAATATTATAAATAACATTAACAAACATTATTAGTGGTGTTTGCCAGTGCACATATCACAATTAATAAAGGCACATAAATGCTATGCAACTGCATAGCAATACCTTGGCAACCACTAATGCTGGGTTTTAGCAACCACCACTATACTTTAATGTAGCACCTAGTTGTATATAATGCTAAATGTTTATATTTATAGTTAATGTGTTGTCAGATACAAATGTCACTTTAAAGTTTAAAACACATTATTTACAGTATATACACACATCTTACAAAGATGACAGATTCACAACTCTGCAATAATTTACACACTGATTTCTCAATTAAACAGTACAAAAACAGCTTCCTGCCATCATCATTGTCAAAGCAAAGGCTATTTTTTCATCCCCAGTGATGTGGCAGTATGTGGCAGTTGTGTGTTGGAAGGAAAGACATTAGTTAATATGATATCTGACTGAATTCTATGTTTCCTGTTTCCATTCCCAGTCTGAATGTATCTCTGACATGACAGATATACTGTGATCAGGCTATTGCAGACGTCCTTGCAGACACATCCTTCAACATCTGTGTATAATGAACTGTAACATGGATTTAATTTTTGTGGCCATAAGGGGCATTTGGACAGTTCAACCAGAAGTGTTTGGACACTTTGTGTTGACGGAACATGTTGATAGTTAATGTGATAAACCGCACCTGGGGTTACTCTGCAAGAACAACTGTGTGAACTTAAGCAGAACAAACTTCATACATCCGTTAGATTTCACTTTAAGACACGCTTGTTAAAAATAATTGGAAAAACAACTCGGAAAACTCTTCGTAAGATCTTGCACCAGTTGTTTGCAAATACCACTTGGTTTGCTATTTTTGTTATATAATGCAGTGACCTTCATACATTTTTAAGTGGATCCAAATATTTTTGGTTTGATAACTTGTAACATGTGAAAACAAACTTTGTGGTGGGTGTGAAGAATAAGGACAGTTTTTATTTACTTTATTTGGCTTTATCTGGAATTTAGTTTTTGCTGTAAAATAAAAACTCCATCCATTTATTACGGTATTTATAGCTTTAATTTCTCTGAAACATGTCCATCTTAACAAGCACCAAACAGTGGCCTCTATGAATTTCGATGCTTCTCAAACCGGTGTGGAAAGGATTGCAGTCTATTTGTAGGCTACCAGTAGACCTCCATCGATTTCATTGGGCAGAGAGAGAACCAACATGTTTTTCATCCTGTGGACATTTACTGTTTAAAAGCCTGAGTACCACCTGCCACCCAGTATGTCCTGAAATAGAAATGAACTTTGATTACTTTTCTGTGTGCCGTTTCACTGTGTTTCATGGCCTGTTTGGCTTCTTTGAACAATATGTTTCGTGACCTCCCTGACTATAAAGATTTTGAGCCTCTGGAGCCCCACAATATTTTCTTCTAAATGTGGATTTTGAAATGATTTGGCATCTGTGAGTCAAATGTTTGGACTGACTTATTCTGTATTGTTGCTATTTTACACCTAAAAAATGGCAATTTTGTAGTGACTGTTTTGCATTTAAATGGTCTTATCTTTCCATTTTCAGACACAATTTATTTAGTGTAGACTAAAGATTTAAATGTTTAGAAGACTAAGATGTACTTTGAATTTTTATGCATGCTTGCAATATACATTTTATACAAATGTTTATAAAACCTTGTCATTTTCTTTTGCCATTTTAAAAGATTAAATGAAAGACAACAGTAGATTATCCAACAACAGGTCAACAGATTGTACAAAAATGAAATGTATATGAAGTTAATGAACTTTGTTTTACATGTAAAACTATTTAGAAAAAATATATGTTGATCAGTTATTAGTTTCATCCAGTCTATAATGTTTTTTAAATCTGATTGTAAAACAATGCAAACTTTACATAGTTAATATCACAAGAAACTGATGGCAGTGCAAATGTTTAGATTTGTTGGGAAGGACAGAAACAGTCATTTGGGATGATGAAACAACAATAATATGAATCTCCTTTAATAAAAGCTGTTTGGAGTCAAACAGGAAGCTTGTGAAGAAGCCCGGCGCTCTCCGAACGTTGCCTTTTGAGTGCTGATGCTTATCAGAATCGTTCAGCCATTTCCAATTCAAATTGGTTCTATCTTCTCCCCATCAGAACTATTGATATTCTAATAATTTGTCTGGCATGGGGTTCTGCTCTGTTTTGGTTGTGTAGTGGTTGTGGGTTTGTGCGCAAGTGTGTGTGATTGGTTCTGCGTGAGTGCTGCATTTTATATATTAGTATTCAGAGCAGTGAGAGAAAAAACGTACAGTCCAGAGCTCATTTCTTTATTTATATGTTTGGTCTGTAGCCGTTTCGTCTTTCTGTATTTATAATAGAGCCTTCTATTCATCTGAATAAAGTGAGGCGATTTCGTCCACTCTGTTTCTCTTCATTCTGTGTGTGGTGAAATATTTGTTTCTGTGGAATTCAGTTGCCGCTTTCCTTTGTGTCCAACATTACAAAACACTTTGTTGGTTGAAGGTTAGTTTGACAAAGGCTTAAAGACATGTTCCTGTATTCAATATTCCTGTATTCTATTGACGGCATTTGTGACACACCGTCAATTACCAAAGGAAAACAATTTCAGCTTGACGCTTAGTTTGTGTTTACAATAGAGGTCTAGAGGGAAATTCAAACCCTCCAGGAGGTTTAAAACAGAAGTATAAAGCTCTTTTATAAGACATTGTATTCTTTAATATGTGCAGCTGTAAAATTGTCTGTATATCTTTGGTGTGGGACTACTTTTTTAGGTTTTTTAGGATGAACCTATAGTTATGTGTTACTGATAATTCCTGTGCATGTAATTAGCTCCACGTTCACACAGTGCTTGTTCTCTTTGTGGTATTCTTGCGCATACTGTCACTTAAAGGATTGGATATACCTCAAGCAGCCACATATAATATTAAGGCTATTGTGAATGTTAAGGCCACCAAATACCTTGTTTTACAGGAAGTAATGTAAAGGCTTTGTGTTTTTCTCAATTCAAATGTTCTTTCCTTGATAAGTCTCCTTGTCAGATGTTTTAGTCTGTCCTCTTCGGCCTGTGGAACGGTTTCGGGACCTGCGGCCCGATGAGGTGTCGGATCTGTTCCTCACCACACAGAGGGTGGCAAACGTTATAGAGAAACACTTTCAGGCGTCTTCACTCACCATTGCTGTACAGGTAAGAAACTAGTTTTCACACGCTGACATAGTTTTTCAATATAAGGATCTAATCTCTCATTTTAAATATATTGACATTATATTGGGCAGTTGTGATGCATAACATGTCCAACAGGTTTAGTTTTTTAATTTGTATTTTTCAATTCTATTCTCTTTATATAAAAATGGGAAGAATCAATATCCTTGTTGTGAGAGCTGATATGAGAGTAAGAAATACTGAAAGAGTTCTACTGTTAAAAACTCTCCACAGAAAGGTGATGCGTCTGAGGTGTTTAATTTTCATGTGAAAATGAAAAACCAGAAAGCACTAAATAAATGTCTAAATTACATGTTTTGCACCTGTGTTGAACCTGTGAAGTAACTGGGCTATCACTGTTTTTGCCATGTTGGAAAAAGCGTGTGAAAGGATTGTGAAAAGATAATATGTGAAAGAATTCTCTGTTTTATGAGATGTTTGTTTAAAAGTCAGCCAGTAATTACACATTATTGTTTTACGTTAAATCTCCTTCATTTTTTATTGGTTTTATTTCATAATATTTTATACAAAATTCTATTGTAATTTTTTAATATTAAAACAGCAAAATATTTAAATAATTAGTGCATATTTAGTCTTTCAAAATCCACACAATTAAACACACCTGAACATATTCTTCAAACATCTTAAGTGTCTCTCGGTTCGAGAACATTAACAGGCACATCAGGGTAAAAGAAAAGAGCTACTTTGACATTCACATAGTCATGTGACACGGCAGTGATTCATTTGAAATTAAAATGCTGCTGAATTATTGACAGAGAAACTCCTGATTTCCTGACTAATTATCTGCTTCTGTTCCCAATAGGACGGACCTGAGGCAGGACAGACAGTGAAGGTACAGTCTTAATAAGCGCTCCCTTTAAATTTATCATGAGGCTCTGGTGACACTTATCTTGTATTAAATAATAATTGTATTTCATTTACTGCCTTAACCCTTTGAGCATGTCAATTATGCATGTGTCTAGTTTAAAATGCTTTGTCCATATCTTGTGGGCATAGTGACAGTGACTTTGAAATGCCTGGCTGCTCATTTAGAAGGTTCTTTGGGTTTTTGACTTTGCCTAAAGCAATGAAATGGGAAAGTAGACAAGTGTGGCGATCTCATCTGAATTTTCTCAGGTTCTTGTGTTTAGATGGTGTGTGTGTGGCTTTTTGTAGCAGTTTCATAGACTTGTACAGTGTTAACCACTACAAACTAGTCAAAACAAACTCAAACTTAATGGATCTTAGCTGAATTTAAGGCTTTAGTGAATTTAACGCTTCAGGTTTTATAGTGGATATCAGGAATAGCCAAACATGCTAGCAGAATTGTTTATCTTAAAGATGTAATGCAAACACAGTGTATTATATTATGGAAATTTTAGACAGTATAAAACAATGTTGATTTCCATACTGTGAGATACTTTCGAATGAAATTGGTTGTTTACCAGAAGAAAAAATGCAGGTTTTAACCATCGTGAATGGATTGGATTGTGGAAAGCGTTGTCAACGTGGCAGGTGGTTGAAAAATAAAAAGTTGTAATAAATGAAAAGAACCTTTTATTTGTCACCACCCAGCCGAGCAGCTCGGCTCTATTATTTTGAGTGATTTTTCTGGCCTTTCTGCATTTGCCGTAGTTCTCTGTACTAATTATTTTACTGACTACATCAGTTACATTGTCTTTCATGTGTGAAGCCATATTTAATTGTATGCAGTATGTGCATTTATTATGCATGTATAGCAGCTCATGAGTGCAGACTGTGGCCTGAGGTGTGGAATTGGATTAAAAGGCAGGGGGCGTTTATTATGCTAATTATGGCGATGGAAAAAGCACAGGATTCGTCTTGACAGAATTCCAGTGCTTCTCATTGGCTCATAGAACATGAGGTAAACAGACTTCTCCGGACAAACGAGGTAGAACTTTCTTGGACAGTCACTTCATTCGCATAAAAACTTAAACCGGACGAAAAAATACCCTGATCTCTCTTATGTAGAAACAAATCAATTGGTCCGTTTTTAATATTTTGTGGAGTCATTTGAAGCACAACCGAAAAAAGGCTTTCATTTTCAATGTTTATCATGAAGGTTTGAAGAGTTCTTGAAATAAATAAGTGGCTTGTTTTCCACAGTTGAGGCAACAGCACTTCAGAAAATGAAAGCTGTGTTGGAAATTCTCCTCCTTAACAAGCAAGTTTAAGTCAATATCATTTTTGTGACAGGCACAGGCCTGCTTTTAAACATATTTTAGGAGTGAGTGTTTGAGTTCAGTCAGGTTTTGTTGAATTAGAAGGCCAGTGAAAACTTGTAAGATTTTAAACTGAATGTTTTGTCATCGACAGAAGAAACATAAGAGTTAAAGTCCCCAGAGATGCAACGGTAACATTTTGAAAGTTTTGAGTAACCAGAAATAACTGTTTTCTTAGATTTAGTTTAGACATATTGTAATATTTTTACCATGTTGAGATGAACATTTTTTTCATCTTTTAACACTTTCATAAGTAGTGGTTAATAAAAGCAAATCTATCACAATAGGTCTTCACCAGGCAGCAGTGATTTGTTTTGAAAATGTAAGCAAACAATTAAACATGACAGGAAGCAGATGATATAAACTGGATTGTATAAGAGCGACATTGCCACAATGTACCCATGTTCATTGCTGGTCCAGTTGGAATGGCTAAAGTCATAATTGATAAAGTTTATTTATCAAATAAAGTTTATTTATCAAAGGACACATTACCTTATTATCTTATCTCTTGATATTTGCTTTAAATAAACATTCCATCATTCCTAATGAAGTAGTTTAACTGAGAATGCAGCCATTGGTAAATTACCTGCACCAGATAAATTACCTGCTTCTTAATAAATCTTGACAACTCACCATCCAGGAACTTATGATCATTAATTGCTAAATAATGTCAATCAAGTGACCATAGTATATTTTTTCACTATCATAATGACCCTGTTCTCATGTTCTGTTCTTCCTGTAGCCTTCATTGGCACAAATGTCCTCAGATAATTGGAATTCGGTCACTGCCTCAACAGTGAAGCTTCTGTTGTTTTTAATACACAACGCTTATCATCTTAAAGTTTAAGAAAAGATAAAGTTTTAGTAGACTTTTCTCCATGGGCTTGGTTTACACGCCGTGTTTTTTACTGTTTTCCAGACAAAAATAAATGGAAACTTTGTGAGAAAAATACATCTTGTATTGTAATACAAGTTTATTATCTCCAGTTCAGTTTATTTTCCAGGCAAGGAGAAGAAATGTTTGCCGTTATTATTTAATATACAGCATAGAATGTATTTTACGTTGTTTGTAAAGATTTTTGTTGAAGTCGTGCAAAAACAGTTCTGAATTTCAGCCATGCTAAAAGCAAGTGTTTTAAACACAAAAAAAGAAACAAAAATAGATGAAAAACAGGAAGAGGTTGGTGGGCAGTACCATAAATATTCAGTAGCGCTTAATGGATGGCTTTGGAAGGTGTTGGTTTTCTTGTCTATATGTTGGTGTTGTTAATGTTGCTTTTTCCCCTACGTCTCATCTTCCTCAAGCTCATTAGCCCCACACAGCATGCTGGGAACATCAATTGTCCCCAGCCGAGAAAAACAGCATCGCTGTCATCCGATTAATAGCAGTGCCTGAGTTCAGCCTGCCACCAAAGACCGGTTCCAAATCGGCATCTCTGCCCACAGCTGCGGTACGGAATGTTAGTCAGACTTGTGTGTGAGACGGTGGCGTTCCAGATGCTCCCAATATTCTTTGTCTGTTAAAGTTAATCTGGGATAAAGACGACTGATTTGAACTAGAAACATGAGATTTCTGAACAGGCACTGAGGCCGGCTGCCATTTTGCCTGTCCAGTTTTTAAATTGTGTATTAAATAGGCACCAAAAATTATTGATTGACCTAAAGGTTCACAGCAGGGACAGTTTAGAGATGGATTTGATGTGCTTTGATAAACAGAGCTGCTGTAAAAATGATTTGTCGTCCCCATGGAGCCTGTTTTAATCTTTATTTTTATTTGCCAATTTAATAACTCAAGCTATTTTTCAGTCAGCGTGCGCTCGCAATAAGATGGGGTGGTTTGTCAATACAAAAGTGGTCAAAGAGAAATAGATTTTAGATTGTAAATTTTATGTTCACATGAACAAACTCAATACCCACAATGCAGGTATTGTACACGCCCGCTGGGCGGCTCGTAAAATGATCAGCCTTGCTTAAATCATAAGATACATGCTGTGTCTGAAATCACTCACTATTTCCTGTGTAGTCAATGTTACATAATGCAAAAGTAAAAATGCAAACTGAATTTTTCTTTGGGCACAATTGTGTAATTTGCATTATACATTTGCACTTTAAATCAGAGTGCATTATGGGTAATTAAGAGTGAACAAGGGAATTAAATTGTTCCCTTTAAATTTGGGCAACTCTACAATTATTGCCAACACTTTGTATACTGTATACAGGAAACAGGAAGTGATTTTTGGACACAGTTACAGTCTATCCTTTATCCAGACATCTGAGAAATGCAGACCGTCTCTGTGGACCTCACAAAAAATAGCAAAACCCATGATGTGGCAAAAGCACTTTTTTAGTATTCCCAAACCAAGTAGTGCGATTTCCATAATTTATAAACTAATTTCCAACATGGAGTTACTCTAAATTAGAACCCTGCCTAGTCCTTTTATGAAAACAGATTAGCCCTTGCATATAGCACACCTGCTATGCTAAAGCCCCGAATCCATTTATCACTCACATTATTGCAATCAGGTGCCGGGTGCTGGAAGTACATGGAGGACGAAAGAATGGATCTGTGATTGAATAAAGGAGCCGCGCTCTTTAGGAGTGAATACATTTTTACTAACCTCTCTGCCTAGAGCTATATGAAGACAGAAGACAGATCTAAGTATTCATATGGTGAAATTGGGTTTCCTGATTCTCTATCTAGCAGAAAACCAGGGAGTGACTTAAAGACTTAGTCATTTGTCTTGCTTTGGATAGTGATTTATCTTGCCTGGAGTGTGTGATGGTTTGCAGTTAAAATATCCAGCACAGATTCATCATTACCAGCCTAACTGAGTTTTGTTTCTATGTATGGGCTGCTCTGAACAGCGGTTTACCATTTATGATAGATTTATAACCTATTTCATCATCATTTGTCCGAGAGGACGTCCATGTTCCAGGCACTTTTGTTTTTCTAATGTTAGAATCTGAGATGCATTATGATGTCACAGGACAACAGATTGTTCCAGGACTATTTTTGATCATGTACAGATCGTGCTGGTTGTGTCCAGAGAGATGGCACAGATTGTCGTTTTTTGGTACTTGTTGTTACGGTTATCATTTTGTTTTTCCGCCCATGAGAAAATGTAACTGGTAAATTTCACCCAATATATGTCAGAAGAGTCTGTTGGGTAAACATCTAACCAGAGGCTATGTAATATTTCATTTACATCGATTAAATGTTTTTTTTCTTGTTTGTAGTCTTTGTGACCTTTTACTAAAGTGATTTATATATTCTGTCTGTGTTAAAAAAATACCTAAACCAAAGCAGATCTGTGTTTTCATACACAGACCACTACAATAGTTTAATAACATTAATAAAAAAAGAAAGGTTTTTTGTTTATTGTTTGTGTATTGTAATGATAATTCCTTTATGATCTTTATTGTAGATTCTTAAGAGTACAGGCCTTTCTTTCTTCACAAAAACTGAGGAAGAATGAAGAATTTTTGGGGAGTTTGTGTGTCATCTACAATTCTCCTAATTCTGTGAAAAAACATGTGACTGATCCCTTCGTCTGTGTCATTGTGTGCCATGACTGAATTTGTGTGTTAACAGCAAATCTTGGTATTATGGAAATATGTGAGGAGAACACAGGGCACAGCATCCAGGATTGGTCTCATTTTGATTTGCTTTGGTTCACGCTTAGACTCTTAAACGGAACCAAGTTAGACACATTGTGCATTCTGTGTCTCAAAACATTGGGCTGACTGTGTATTGCTTATAGCAGCTGTCTGATCTAAATACACAGTCAAACCTAAAATTCAGTATTATAACAGTAACTCATTAAAGTGTTCTTTTATTAGAAGCATAAGAATGTCACATGAAGAGCTTTATTTGATGCTTAGAAGACAATTCACTCACAGTTGAACTGAATTAGCATATTACTAGGCTAATAACTTATTCAGCCTTATTCAACGTAGTACAAGTTTTATTTTTAATTAAAGTTTATTAAAGTTAGCTTAGATTCTTATAACATATCTGTATGATGGCATATTGGATGTATGGAGAAATGTAGCCTTTAAAAGTTGATCATTTATATTTTAAAGATCTTCTTTTCTTTTATAGTTTTTGGATTGGCTCAGCTTTTGGCTTTTTAGAAGTTTTTCTTTTTTTAGATTCACAATTTCACTACCTGCAATTCGAGATGGTGGCCTATTTGAGTCAGCATGATGGCCAAAAATGCTGTCCAGCTAGGTAGCTCACCAGATTTTGAGACGCAGCCGGTGCTCCAGTGAATGGCTTGATAAAAGATTTATCTTTTTCTAACAGGTAGCTTGTGCTGAAAGCCTCTATTGCTTCTCACCCCCGTGTCTTAATTGGTGACCAGCTGTTGGTGACAAAAAGCATTTGTCTGCTTGTCTGACTGGATTTAACCTAAACAATATAAATAGCAAAGCAGCCATTTTGCACATTTGCTTATAGCCAGAAGCTAATTAAAAGGCATCTGTTTTGATTAGAGGAAAGAATTTTACAAACCTTTATTCCAGTAAAAGTATTTTTTTTTACATTTCATATAGGATTCAAACCCTAAAGTATTTAAAGTTTATGAGGTTAGTTGAAATGTAAAATGTAAACAACTGAACTGATCAGCTGTTAGAGAATATAGACCCTCTAAAGTAAAACTCCAAACAAAATCTGTTGATTAAAAATTTAAGCACCACTTAATTCAGTGGTTACATGCTGTTCAGCATTTAACAGTTACAGTAATTTTACTTACAGTAATAAAGCTGTAAGTTACAGTACAAGAGACAATGTTAGTATGTTGTCAAAACAGCAACGAGTAAATGGTGTTCAGAAAAGTGAGTGCAATCCTTTAAAAATAGCATTTTAATCACAAGTATGAATTATGCAATATCCTTCAAAATATAGTCCCACTACAAAATATAGTCCCAGACATTTTACCAATAACATAATGTGTTCTCTATAGGTGCTGTGCAAAATGTAACTTATGCTCGAGTACCTTTATATAAAACAAGGCAAATAAAACCACATACAATGTAATCCGTGTTCTAGTTCATACAATATGAGGTTCAATGAATGTCAGGCTGTGTGTGTGCGTGTGTGTGTTTTCATACTTTTCTCAAGGTAGGAATATTTAATAATGCAGACATTATGCAAATAGTCTCATTAAAATGAAAACACATTGCAACAAAGCAGATGCCTCCAAACATGTTATCTTGTTTGTAACATTTATAAATACTTATTCACCAAGCTTGAGCTGTTTATCACAACAGACTAATGAAAAATGAATTAAAAAGCATGGTAATTAGGTTATTATACCATGGTAGAGTTCAACACAGTGTGAAAACCTTCTGACGGTTTGAGCGATAGGTGATTATATTTGGTTGTTTGTCTCGGGTTGTGATTTATGTAGTGATAAAGATACGCTGTTGGTGATTGGACAAAACAATCAGAGCAGGCTTTTCATCCAATCAAACTTGAAGTGACTTTTCAGGGAGATGCTAAAAGCATTTTAATGTCACAGCGCAGGCATCCCTCTCTTTACCTTCACTTTTATATGGGCAGAGTTTTATGTGTGCTCTCCTCGTAACACTGTCATGTCTCGTCCTTATACAGAGAGCTTTGTTCTGTTAACAGCGAATGATCACACGTTACAAAACTATCGGGCGAGGATGGTGACAGGCCTTTTTTACTTTTGTATTTTATCTTTTAAATTAAACTTCAGAGAACTTCTAAAAGTGACAGTTTTACATGAATATTTTGTATTACTTTTTTATTAACATAAAGTTAGACAGTCCTAAAAGATTGCATGAGCATTTCAGACTTTGCTTTTTAAACAGGACAAACGGCTGTCTAATAATGTTTTTATTATCTTTACATATGGATGGTTAGCAAGAGATCAAAGGTCAAATATATGCCTATTTGAGATAATGCATATAGGGATGTATACACAGGTGCCACATTCAACTGCTTCAGACACATCAACATATCCGCCATGTTGGAAGGGTCAACATTTAAGATGCTGTGGTCACAGTAAAAACTGAGAGGCCACAAGATTGTGCAGCTTATGGTTGTAAAAAACACCATTTTTAATTCCCCAAGAAATGGGATAGGTGAGACACAGGTGAGAATGTGTTGGTTTGTGTTTTATGTACTTAATATTTCAGTTTTTTTAAACTATGGGAATGTTTTAATGTTGTCTTAGCTAATGCTAAAGCTTTTGTCATGTTGTGTTAGCATAGTGATTAAAATGTTTACGTTACAATAGCACATAACATTTGTTAGTTATCGTAGCAGATGCACAATCAGCCTGGCAGATAATTTAAAGCAAACTATAGAAACAGCTTTACGAAGGCATCTTTGAAGATACTTACATGCCCTTACCTTCCTGGAACAAAAATGATGCACATAACTGATAAAAAAAAATGTGCCGTGTACACAAAGCATAATGTTCTGTTAATTAAAACAGAACCGGTTCTGCTGGGACTCGAATTACATTGCTAATGTGCACCCAAGGAAAGCACAATTTCACAAACTAACCGTGCAGATGGCCAGGTTTGTGACAGCATATTGCTGAGGGAATTTGCTGAGGACATCTGACAAAGTCAATTTAAGTTTTAAAAGTCTAAAAAGAAGCCGCCGTCATCGAGGTTTACAGATGCACGCTTAGCGGGATTTACAGTAACACTTTTCGTGATGCAGGAAAGTTACCGCTGAAAACAACCCAGACTGCCAGAAGATTGTGTTGTAATGAAGGAAGCGATATGGAGGGTGGTGGAGCGTACCTGTCTAAACTCCCTCTGCCTGTGACCTCAGCTTTACTGAATGAATGAGTTTTCCATTTAACTTTTCTGTCTTCTTTTTCTTTGTAATTACAGCATGTTCACGTCCACGTGCTTCCGAGGAAAGCTGGAGACTTTGAAAGGAATGACAGCATCTATGATGAGGTAAGGTTTGAGTTTCGTATGTGTTCACACATCACTATGTCTATATTGTCATTGTCACTGCTATTGTTATAATAAATAGTCAAATAGTGTCTTTGTGGGTATAGTTAGATGTGGATCTTAAAGGGACAGTTTATACAAAAATGAAAATGATGTCAGAAGTAACAAGGGTTTGAAATTAAAGAGCAATTACTTATTTTACATTTTTTACAATTTTACAATTACTTATTTACAAATACAATTTTAATTATTGTAGGAACAGTAACTTTAATGCATATAAAAATAATGTTTTCATTAGCTATGTGTGAAATATGTGAAGACTGCACTTTGTTGATTTATCTATCTGAACTTTTCAAAGTTAATGACGGCCATTTATATCATGTTATGAATGTACCATATGATCCGTCCACATATTTTATTTCCTGTCTTCTTTACCGTGACATTTTTATCTAATTGAAATATGTATTTACTAATGCCAGGCTGAATATCAGCAAGTCAGTTCATATGAATATTCCTCTCAACCTGTTTATTACCAAAGCCTGGCTTTTTTAATTCCCAAAAGTGCTTGAAGAGAAATTAAGGGTATCATCACCAGTGGTCGGCCAACATGTGATAAATAAGCTAGGTTTTAATTTGCATGTGGTCCTGAGGGTTATTCTAGAATTTTCTGTTTGTGTTTTCGGTGTGCTGCACAGCAAATGACAGTTTCTTTTAAACTGTTTCTAAGCTGTTTTCACCTTCCTATAAATAATCAGTAAGAGTTATTTTTTCATACTTTACAATGCTAAATGTTTAATAAGCTAAACTAGATGCATTTACTTGCTCATAAGGCCCATTTAAAAGGCAGTGGGGGTTTAAACATCTCACTGACACTGAAGAAATGCAAGAAAAAGCCTCTTGCAGGCTTCTGCCACCGGGCTGTGGCTGTAGTAATTGTTGAAGGCAGGAGTGTGGGTGTAGTGTTCAAATGAAGGGTTGTGATGTTACATTCTGGGTCAAAGGCTTACCAAAGCCATTTAGTTCTGTGCTGGTATTTAAAAATGCTAGTAAATACATATAATTATCTAGTACAAATTTAGACCTATTTCTTTCAGTGGCTTTGTGGGTGAGTTTGTATGGTATAAGTCAATCCAAAGTCATAAGACAATGTAGGAAAGTGTATTTTGGCTAATTAGCCTTTAATTAGTATCATTAAGTGACTTTAAATTGCTGCATTGTAAAGAATCATTGTGCAGCAGCATAAAGACAATAGTATCTAAATAATTATCAATTTTTTAATACTAGTACAAGTTATTATTTTCATTATACCTATGAAGTGACATGACAGTGCACATAACAGGAAAGTTACAGTATTTTACTACATCAATTACACAAATTTTTTGAGGCGTTTTGGTGACAAATTGTTCATTTCTGGAAAAACTAGCATTTAATTTAAATAAATTTGCTGATGTCTCATATTCTGTCTGAGAAAAGATACATTCACAAGGCAAGCAATAAACCCTATTATCTACAATGGCACCTCCCAAAAAAACAGTTGGGGTCATGGACATTTATTCGTTAACTGTGTTTAGGATCCCTGTGGCATCAATTCATTGCATTATGTTTATCATACTGTAGAATAGCAAAGTAAGGCACAACTTGATTAAATCATGTCCCCAAATGGCAGCAGCTTGTACTGTGTTGATAAAGAGCATTAATCCACATCCTTGTCCATATGGTTCAGTCCCTTAGGAAGAATCGCCTGTGTAGCATTTTACATTTAAAAGTGGCTTTAAGTCTCAGCTAGAGGAAAGTGTGTTAAAGTGTAGTTAAGTATCATTTTCAGTATGTATGTAAGAGTAGTTCAGATGTTTTAAAACCTATGGTGCATTTTAAAACGCACACAGTCTTCAGTTAGTGTTAGTGACAATGATAAAAGGTTTATACCAGAGCTGAAAAGACTGATTCAATTAAGCAAATAGTTTGTTGAATACTATTGGATACAATTGGATAAATTGAATACTAGTTTACTGATTTGTTCAAATTCTTAGCATTTTTTTGCAGTGAAATATTTAAATACTGCTGGAAATTTTATTATTTATAAATTAGTTATGCATTTCTTGAGCAACCTCAAACTTAGTCCTTTGTCATGGTTAATTGATCACATTTTATATTTATATTTAATATTTAAAACATTAAATGTGATAATCCATTTCCTACCATTTTGCAATTATAATATATTATATTGTGTTAATGAATCTATGCCCCCGTGCAGCATTGCACACCATTTAATGTCCTGCACATGCGCCGTTTACCTCAGGCAGTCAGTGGATTGCGCCAATGGCAAAAACTGCGTCAAGCCACCATGCAAATATACTTTTGGCACCATGGATGACAATGGCATTTCAGTGCATGGTTTTATTTGTCACTTTATTGAGACGACACACTACAGTAAACTCCTGCAGCGCAACCACGAAAAGCTTGACAGCATCCGCGCAACTCATGCAGTCTTCAGCAGAGGTATTGTGCAGCCACTCTGTCTGATGTACCTGGTGCCATTTCCACTTTTCTTTACTGTGTCACCTTGCCAAAGAAAAGTCGGTTACTACACATCACACCTGAGCGTGTCGTCGCATTTTTACCCCTTTTTTCTCTCTACCTCTCTCTGTCTCTCTCTCTCCTGCGTGTGTGCTTTTATTCTTTTTATCTCTTTGATTTTTCTTTTGAATGTTCTCGTCAGGAGACATAATGGCAGTTGAAGGCAGTTTATTCTCCTTTCAGACCACTTAATAATTCAAGTTTCACCAAAACCCGTCACCGCGGCAGACTCACTGAATGTGAAGCCTGCTTCTACACTGGACTGATTCCAAGAAACAGGACATAGTTTTCCATTTCTCATCCACGTATTATACAACCATTTGCTAAATGGCGTGTTAAAAGATGCCACTGAGCTCACAGAGAGAGAGAGAGAGAAAATACATAGAATGGTTTCTGGTTCCGTGATACTCCTTCTAATCTCGCCAACTCAATCCTCTCCATAAAGGTCAGCAGTTTTCATAAATTAGTGTTTTGACCTTTTTTAATCATGCGTAGAATATCAGAAGTGCAGAGTTTTAACAGCTGTAGTTCCGAAAGAAGTTACATTTGAAAGAAGATAAACAGTCAAATTTAGGCCTTAAAATGTAACTTCAAAGCATTTTCACATTTCTTTTTTTGTGATCCCCTTTTTTTGTCTTTAGATGTTTTAAAGTTTCTTAAAGAATTCATTGCTCAGTTTGTGCCATTCTGACTTTATTTCCTCTGTGAATCCAAAAATGTTTTTCTGCCTAAAACAAAGACAGTGATAAGAGGCTGGCAAGCTTCAAAAAGGATGAAGATGTCCCATAAACGTAGCTTGTGCTTCATTGATCACAAACAGATGACAGTCATCCTGTCCACGCAGTTACAAAAATGGCCTTTTGCATGAAGGTTTTTTAGGCTAGTTATTTTTAATGGCTTTGCTGTCAAGAGAAGATCTGCATTGTTCAGGGAAAGAATGAGCACTCATTGCTACTTAATGAGGAGATATTAAAAAGACAGTGAGAATTATAATCACATTACTGCCAATCTTCTGTTGGAGTAATGCTAAAGATGGCTCTGGGTTGAGATGACCGTGCTAGTTGTATTCTCTGTTCTGAGAAATCCCAACTTTTGTCTCTCAGTATTTTTTGTTTGTTTTAATTAAGTTGGACTTTATTGTAACAAATAAAATCACAAACTTTACCTTTTCATCATTACAGTTTTGCACTAAAACTAAATAGCCTAAAGTGATCATGTTTTAAATTGATTTGAACTGATTCAAACTGATGCTTGAGTAAAGTGCAGTGTTTTTGCAGGGAACAAACAGTCAAACGCGTGTGTGATATCAGTGATTAGTTCCTGTATCCTGTTTAAAACGCTATTGCACACAAACCCTTAGTAGACACCACTGAATAAGCCTCACTTATTAATCTCCCTTATTGTCCTTTATCTTCCCATTTTCTCCTTCATTTTGTTATCTGTCTACACAATCATTGCACAGTCCCCTGGCTTCTCACCATTTCTAAGAGTTCTTGATTTTGTTCGTCGATCCACCCAAAGACTTTGAATTCAAGCTTCTCGTACTTCCTGGCTTTGTCGCTATCATTTATTTCTCAACTCTGATGTCGTCTGATAGCTTTGTTCATTAGATCGTTATCGATGGCTCCTCCTTGCACCGCGTGCCGGTACAGAGAGCGAGCGATCGCATTTGTCGGGGTGCGGGAGGGAGGGGAGGGGCGTGGGTGGCACGGTTGTTATTTGGGGCGTGATTTATCGCCAAGCACTCCTTCCTCCACCCCGGAGTTTGAGAGGAAAAACAAAGATGGGGGAGAAAGGAACGTAATGAGAAATATCAACGTATTCTCATGTTTCTGCCCTATCTGACAGCATCCGATCCATCTCTCTGACACTCACCTAGTTAACATTTTTATCAAAGGGCCGGGATTTATCATTTTTTACCCCCTTCCTCTAGACAAGTGTATAAGTCTCCACTAATAGTTTTGATAAAGATGAACAACCAGAAGTGTAGCCACACTGCTCCTCCTGAGAATGATAAACAATGGCGCTAGCAGCTGGTTTTGTATTTTTTACCCTCTTACAGCTGTTGTACTGCTGAGCGTAACAGGGTGTAGACAGAGATTGCTTTAGCCACCTGAAGGTTTGTGTTTCCGAGCTGCACCTGTGGTTGTGAAGGTGGTGTTTTTGACTGGGGAAGAGAAATGTGCTGTGATTGGTTCGATGGATTTCCTTTTTTTGGTGCCTGGTTGTGATTTCAAAACGTTGTTTAATGCAGACTGTAGATATAGGTTAAATTCAAGTTATACACACAACTGACTAAACAATTTATGTTTAGCAACTTTCTATGATTTCTGTGACTTAAATAAACATTTTTTTTGCTTTATTAGTTACATTTGCTTTAAATCTGTAACATTCAGCTGCCATTATTTCTGTTTTCTCATCTTGTTCTGCCCTCCTTATACTATCCTTTAAAAAAATACAAGAACAGGGTTATTTTTCACTGCTAATACACTGTTTATATTAAACTTGCTGTTAGCTTTGGTAATTGCTACAGCACCAAAATGTGTGTACGTTATTGAAAGTTGTTTTTGTAAGAAAGAAGTTCTTTAAGAAAAATTTAATAATCCCTTACGTTTAGTAAAGAAAGCAAACGTGAAAAATTATATCCAGAGGAAGTTCTTTCAGAGACTCAATTCCATCTTAGCAGCAAATAGACATTTATAAAACAGGATGAGTTTTATTTATAAGTAATCACACAGCTGGCATCAGCCCTGTTTTCTCAGTGCTGTCTGTGCTAGGTGTTGATCTAAGAGAATACAGAACAGTGTCTAGCAGAGCAAAGGGTATTAGCAGCTAACTAGTTTTCTGTCAAGCCTGACTCGCTGCTTAGTCTTTATGCTGCAAACTTTTCCTTTTAAAACCTCCCACCTTGGAAAATGACCTCTTTGGTATTTGAGCTGTCCACCACAGTGCTTCCCAGATAAATGAAACACAGATGCGCTCAATATCTATAATGGTTTGTCAGCTGTTTTATTTGCCCTTTTGCTTTTTTCCCTTTTGCACCCTTTCCAACAAAGGGAAGAAACAAACAAAAACAAACCGTCCTAAAATCATTTTGTTCAGGAATCTGTCATGTTGAGGAGTCTAGCATCAATGTTAAGTCCTGTATATTGATTTTAGCGTTCCCGTTTTGTTACAGCTTTCTGACTTTGACCTTTGCCCTGTGTAGTCTTTCTTAAACCGAAGAGTCTTCCATCTGTTCCACTCAGCGGAGATCACAGGCGGCGGGTCACAAAACATGCACCGCTTCTATTTTAAAAAGACGATTTTTATTATTACTATTTTTTAAAGATTTTTAACATTCTGCCAATAAAAAATGTGTTAGAATAGTATGTTTTTAGGATTTAATGTTAGAATGTTTTCAGAAATTCATCCTGTATGAATTCAATTCATACAGTAAATATATGAATGTTAATATAAACAAATATTAACTTATGTATTGGTTGGGGTATAGCTGTGTGTTTTAACAAAATAACAGTTTAGAGGGACAGTATTTTAAATACTAAAAAATGTTATTTAAATTATTACTAGCCTTTTGGTCAAGGTGTAAAACTACAACATGATGCAACTTTGTGGACACAATTTCAAGATGTTTTTTAATAAGTTTCTATATATACATTTATAATACAAAAAGTATTAAATGTTTAAATTAATTTTTGAATATATTTTTAATGCTTTCCATTTATTTCATTTTTGTTGACTTAAGAAAATTACCTGATAACAACTAAAGTAACTTTAGTAACTAAAGTCAGCTTTTCATTGTCAGTCACTGTTTACACATATGCTTATAAGGGACACAGAAGGGACTCTTTTCATGGACTGACCCAGACATATTGACTTTCATAAGGGTGTGAGTGTGTGTTCTGCGGTCCTCTTTTGATGATGCTGTTAATTAGAGACAGAGCAGAATGGATTGTGCTTCTATAGAGGAGCATGTGGATAAGGCCATAGAGTTGTTTTAATAGTTCATCAAACTTTGAAAGTTTTACATTCAGAATGCAGTGTGGCAAACTGCACTTAATTGGCCAATGAAATGTGTTGTGTATGAATATTTATGCATGACTGCATGCGTGTTTGCAAGTCAATGCCAGTAAAGGTGTATGTGTCTGCATAGTCTGGGTTCACCGATGGTGATCTATGACCTATGAACTTGCTACTAACATGTAACTTGCATGCTAAACTAAACGCTAATTTCCATATGATTTGAATTTTTAACTATGCGGAATGTTCACGTATGCAGTAAATCGCTTATTTGTGCTGCAGTTAAATCTCTTTAAAACATTTAAAACAAACATTTGTCCGTAATGTTCTGTGACTGTGTGTAACTTTATATTTTAAAGTATTAGTATTATTAGTTTTAAATAAATGACAGAAACATATCTATCAAAAACTACCATTGATGACATTTAACAAAGCACTTAGACATAAGAAAATGAGTCAGAAAATGTTACAAAAATGTTAAAAAAATGTTTACCTGTTTCTATTTAACTTTGTTTTGAATGCGTTAACTTTGACCCAAGCAGACAGAAACATTATTTCCCATCCCATCTTTATTTGCTATAGATCAGGTTTTTCGATTGTATAAAGACTGACGGGCCGCAGCAGAAACAGGTTGTATGATGGCAGCTAACCTTTCGCAGAAATCATTTTTCATTTTCCTCAGCTGTGTCCACCGCCGGCTGATCTGCTGATCTGCCTGGGGAGAAGCTCACGTCGCATCCGGCGGAGGCCGTTCCCTGCGGTGCCAGCTGTGGAACTTTAATTTGATTCTGGAAAACTCTACAGGCTGAGACGCAAAGTCGCCGGCTGTTTCTCTTTAAAATCGCTAGTTATTTTTTTCTCCTCCCGATATGAGACGCTTTGACTTTTGGCATGAATGTATAATGAACTGAGCAGGTGGGTCTGTTTACAGAGTCCACTGGGAACTTCCCTGGTCACATCTGAGCATATCCACCTTTTAATTTCTACAGGGAATGATTGCATTGTATTTTCCTCACAGATATTTATTGGCCTTTCCTCAGGTATACGCAACGCTTTGATTCAAATATATGTATACCATAAAAAATTGTGATATTGCGTCCCTGCCGGCACCGTTTCAGGGATAAGAAAGCACATAGACGCAGGACCTGCTGGCATTGTCACCGTTATGTTTATGTAGCATTTGCATAGATCTGTAACAGAACGCTACTCCAGAAATCTATACTCATGTGGCTCAATTATACAGAGAGTATGCAAATGAAGCTCAAAGCCCCTCTTGAAATCAAATAAATTCAGGCAAAGGAGGGGCTGGCTATATTTAAATCTGTGTGATTTATGTGTCACTAGAATTATCAAAAAGGTTTTCAAACAGGTTTTCTGAGCGCTACCCTTGTTTGTCATTGGTTGGACAAACAGGTAGCCCCGCCTTACTCTTACATCATTGGTTAATTATGTCAAGTCAATGCCGCTGTGTAGGGTTGGTCAGTATACAACCAGAGCCAGATTTTAAAGATACTACAGTGTTATTTAAATATTTTAGTAGCCTTCTGGTCAAGGTTGTAAAAGTGTGATGTATTTAAAAAAAAAACTGCAAATCACTGTAAATGTAATATATGTTCATTGCTCATTGAGGGAAAGTTTGGACTACTAACAGGAAGTAGTTTAAACAATAGCTGTTTCTTGATTTGAAACTAATTTTTAGATAGCTAATTTAAGAGCCAATTTCATGTCACATTTTATGGGCTGTGAATTCCTAACATACTGTCACGTTGTTTGGCTTGATTAAGAGATTTAGATGAAATTTATGCTACCTATTAACACCTTTTAATCCCAGCAGTTAATACTAAAGATGAATTAAACTGTGAGGTCCCTACCAATAGCATGTAAATGAATAACCCTGCATATATTTTAAGTAGAGGAAGCCAGTGGTCCACTTTGCGAGGGTGTTGGGGTGACCTGGGTTTATTTAAATTAGGCTGGGGCAACATATAGTCATTTCTCTAAAAAAGAGAGAGAAAGACAGACAGAGAGAGACATTATTGTCCACCATGGTAACACCTTCAGAGGACAGAGGGAATTGTTCTAATCATCTGATTTTGACGTCCCTTCTGCCAAGCGCAGTACTTCCTGGCAGGGCTTTGTTCTGGAATGATGGCTGGCGCTCAGAGGCATTTATAAACCTGTGGGTCGCTGGAGTTAGCGCTCAGCTAGGGCTTTGAAGATGCAAGATGACTCTACCCAGCACCATTTTTATTAATAAGCAAAAAAGGACTGTGACTTTCTGCAGTTTGTGCTTTATATGTAAAAATAAGGAAATAATGAATTGCCATGTCTGGGCTTATTAAATGTATAACCACATGCTAATTTTTCTCCTGAAATGGTGTAATTAAAGACGATTAAGTGTTTAAACCTGCGTGGTGGGGGAGCCGGTGGTCTGGCCGCTTAAGCAGAGTTTTTAAATGCTGTCTTCAGAAAGGCATAAAGGTGCAGAACTGTTATCAGATCTACTGCCTAATCGCGGCGCTCGTATGTAGCCAACCTGCAATTAGGGCCTCACAATGGAGACAGTGTTATCTCTGCCAATAGTACTTCATTTTAGGCCACATTTAGATTAAAGTTTTGCAAGGAACAGTACTTAGAACATTTTTTTGGCAATTCATTGTAACGTTTTTTCCTAAGTATTGTCAAGATACCTGGTACAATAATTGTGTCACATAGTAATACTGTGATGTTTTTGTTATACATAATTTTAAAAGTTACTCATCCTTTAAGGGTAATTAAGTGCAAAAATCTTATATTTAATGGGAACAGAGCCATCAATTACAACTTGTTGTGGGTGTTGGCCAACGTGTCATGACCCCGCCCCCCCATGGCTCCTCACAGAAGCCTCATCCCCGCTGAGTGAAATCTCCTCCCAGCTCTAAGCGTTTCCGACACCTGCCCGACATGCCTTTAGTGTCAGCGTGAGGTCTGTCAGCATCATCCTGCCCACCCTGGCCGTCACCCCAGAGCCAGGCATGCTAATCTGGGCATCGGCCTCTGCCAATTAGCTCCCAAAACACCCCCTCTGGTTCTGCTTTAACAGAAATGCCAGCATTTCTTTCTGCTCAGGACCAACCCACCACAACCTTAGCTGCTGGTTTCACAGCGGAGATGTGGTATAAAGCTCCACCCCAGCCAAGGGCATCGCAATCCTGAGCCTGGACAACCGTCCAATATTTAAATCTTTATCACAGCTCAGTTTTGATTACTTCTGCCTTTTTGCATTTGTTTGATTTTGTCTGGTTTTGTTACATATCTTCTTCCTTTCACATGTCTGTATTCATCTAGTTTTTGCATATCTTGTCTATTTGTGTATTTTTATGTGCTTATTCAGAGCATCATCTGCATGTTTGACTCCCCAGACTTGGTCAGGCATCATTGTTAGATGAATGAAACGGACTGCTGTGTTTGTGGAGGGATGATGGTATTATACTGTGCTTGCGAGAATTCCTTTGCGAGTCTTATTGTACTGTGTTTATAACAATCAGCAACAGGCAAAGGTTAAATGGGTGCGGTTGAGAGCGTATCATTCACATGCCACATAGGAATGCAAATGAAATATAAATTGTACTAGTTCTCAATCTCAGAAACAGCAAATTGAAGTGATTTTCGGCACAATCACTGATAAGTTGATTGGTGTGAAATTTCAGTAGTGTGATGTGAGGAACGAATGGTGAGCTCTTGGCTACAGGGTCTCTCTTTGGCAGGTATATTGAACAGGTGATAGCGCCACAAACCAACTCGATCCTTTTGTCAATACAGTCCTTTGAATTAGCATGCTAATTAGCTGCTATCAGATCGTGTGTTGCTTTCCCAAACTAACAGGATAAATCAGAAATTAAATAATGTAATCTGATGGCCTGAGGTGAACTACTGAAGATGTATGAGGTTGAGGTTCACAAGGGGAATTATGGGTAAGATGTTTTGTAAACTGTGGCTATACCAAATACTGAAACATTGTGAATTTGTTTTTTGTTACATAAGATTACTAAAACGTGTCCACAGAAGTTACTGTGAGTCTTTGCAGCAGATACAGCAATACAGAGTCTTCTTAAACAATGGTATTACTTCAAGGTGTTTGTGAAAAGGGACAATGGAAGTATTTGCTGTGATCTGTTCTGAAGTATTTTTTATCCCATTTGTTGCCACATATGGTGCAGAAGTAGCAGTTGTAACATGGATTTAATATTATCTGTAGTGCAAGTCAGCAAATGACATGTTAACTTGTGACCCTCAGTGTACATGCTTGTACAGTACACACACACACACAATCATAGAGATACAGACATCTGGGTCCAACATCTCTTTCTCTAAATATATATTCTAAGTGCATCTTGCTGTTTTCATAGATTGCTGCTTCGATATATTGTTAGCTAAGCAGATAACTGGATGAGGATATGTGTTTTGGAGATAATATAACTCCTAATAACCTTGAGATGAAACCGTATACAACATCAAAATCTTTATCCCATGTAAAAATGCACCATAGGCCGGTCAGCTGAGAGACAGGCTAAGAAAATGGCCTCCTTAGGCTCCTTCAAGGTTTTCTAATACATTCCGTTCTTCAGACAAATAAATAACTACATACAAACAACTGAGTGACAGATTGTTTCAAAGGCATGTGGAATTCTGTGGTACATGTTTTCATTCTTGGTTTGTGGGCCATTTCTACTATATGACCCAAATTTATTGGATAAAATATTAAACAAACAAGTTCTTATGTTATCATGATGCCACAACTGAACATGGGTGAGTTTTAAATAGTTTCACTTCTTTCCTAGGTGCTGCACTGATTTTTAAAACAAGTGTGGTTAGCAAGTATGGTGAACTTTTAATAGCAACTCTATGAAACTATTAAAAGTCATTAGCTTGTTGCAATAACCATTTAAGTAACAGCTACAACTGAAAGTTTTCTAAGGGGCTTTCTCGTAATTGGCTGCTGTTCCTTAATGACATCATCAAATTACATCATTAATGACATCATAAACATCAGTATGTTCCTGTAGCTCAGTAGCTACAGGAAGAGGGTGGTAGAGCGTTGTGTTAGCAGTGCAAAGGTTGTGGGTTTGATCCCCAGGGGAGAATATGTACTGTAATGCATACATGTAATATGCATTAGCAATGGATTTAAATTACATAAATGATAATATAGAATTAACCTTTTAAAGATTGTTAAATAACTCACATTTTTGTTACATCATCACTAAATAATGGCCATAGCTCTTTATTTTTAACCCTGTTTGGCTGTTTATTCTATTAATTTTATTCCTGTTGTGTAAATAATGAAGTTATATTTCACAAAGTTAAATGAAATGTTTGAGTTTGACCACAGCACAAGATTCTGTGTAGGCCATGATTTTATAAACCACATTACAGAATCATTTTATCAAAAATCCCAAAGCTATTAGTTTTCAAATGTTACAGAGTTTAATAGGCACTGCATGACCCTGATGCTGTGTAGAATATTCTTTACAGTTAGGGTCACAACTACAGTTTAAGTCACTTCTGTATGTAAATGACAGTTGTTTTTGTGTGGATGCTGTTCTGTAGATTGGAGATCAATGTCTGCTCTGTACAATCGCTCTGAGAAGTGACATGCATACAAAGAACAAGGTCACAGCAAATCCTTGAATGCAGATGGCGAGTGAGAGAAAATAAATGAAGTGAATATAATCCAAATAGCCCGCGGTATGTGATTGTGACTAGAAAATCAATGACACTTAATAAGTAAACAACATCCCTTAAATGTAGTCATTGACATCCCGACAGCTTAAATTTGAGACGAGGCCCTCTCTCACATGCTGTTGCAGAAAATGGACTTGTTTTAATGCTGAAAACTATTTTGCATGTCTTGGTTTTGTTGCATCACTGCCCAGTCAGTCAATAATTTAAGCTGATGTGCAATTTTTATGCCCTAGTGTGACCGAAGAGAGTTGCAAAAACGAGGTTTTGTAAACACTCAAATGCCATTGGTCAGCCAAATAGATAGCCCCGCCCCAAACTCACACTATTGGTTGGGATGTTTTTGTCTTAACACAGAATTATGGGATGTTGTTGCCTTATGACCTCAATATACTGCTTTGAGTACAAAAGCAATTATTTGTTAGGTTTCAGGCCAATAGCTGGACACTGGAGTGCTGAGAGACATTCTCTAGTTTGTCACATCTTGGCATGAAAATAACAAGCAAAAAATATTTGACAATATTCCACACCGTAAGTCAAAACTTATGGCAACGGGCCTGTATTTTTCTGCTTGTCTGAACTTTAGCAAAAAGAATAAGCGTGTATTATTCATGTAATGTTTGGTGCATAGGGCAAAGATTGAATGAGGAATATTAAAACCACCCCCAGAGAAAAATGAGCTTTGAGAATGTAAGTGGCTTATTGAGACTGACACCAACCAGCCACCCACACAAGCAGAAAGATATCGCAACACACACACACACATCTGAGAAGACTGCTGGGACAATTATTCACAATTAGCAGTCATGGAGGAGCCCACAGAGATTTGCTTTTGAGTTTTACTGCGTTTTTGGACTTTGTAAGTCTGAGCGAATGATTCACAGTTCTCTGAAACTTCATTAATCATGTGTTGATTCATTAATTCTGCATATTATCTGAGAGTCAGAATTACTGAAGGTATATGAGCTGTGAGGGAGTGTTATGAAAGCAGCCGTTATTGCGCGTGATGAAATATGGCTGTTGTGAATGTGCTCTGTTGTTTAGAAGATATCACTTGTGAAAGGAATAAATCAATTCTGATTGATCAGGTGTGGCTTTTGTTGATAAACCAGGTGAATGTTTTTTCTGTACACACTATGAGCTTGAGTTGCCTTTTACAGTATAATATTCTTTATTAATATCATATTATAGATCATTTAAAATAAAACGTGTATAAACAATATAAACAAAAAAGGTTATATTGTAGCATATTCAGCGTAGTCACCATTTGCCTAGAAGCTTATTTTGAATTTCAAAATATTGTATAATAATAATTATATTAATTTCAAAAGTGTTTCATAAAATTACAGAAATTAATATATTGGCACAATTATATGTTTGTCTACATGACAAAGTTTTAATAATTTAAGGAAATGGCATCAGATGAAAAGGTTATATTTTATTGATTTACTGAATCAATATATAATCACAAAATTTTTATGAAGATTATAAATGTTTGATGAAGTAATGTTACTGTAGTGTTGAAAGCCCAGCGCTTCATTGTGTTTAATTCTTTTTTTTAATAATTTGTTTTTTAGTAACTATTGATGCTTTTTCATTATTGTTTATTATCTCATGCAATACAATCTCCCACAGTGGAAAGATCAATACAGAATCATTTACGGCCCTGAAAACTGGAGCTAAATCTCTGCGCTTTCTTTGCGATTTTCAGGTTAGACCGTGAAACCAATTTCCCCTCTCTATTAATTTATACATGAAATCCCCCAAAAAATCAAGATATCCAAAGTTGTTACAGCAACTTAATTACTCAGACAACAGCATTCTGACAGTTCCTGTTGCATGTGATTGTGGCGTTGACAGATTTCCTCGTGATGTTTAATTTAGAAATGTCAGTCTCCTTCATATTTATGAGCTGTAGCCTGTGAGAGGTGTGCAGGTACCGGCTGGTTTATTGAGAGCGCAGCCATGTGACCTTTCTGACTCCATCAGTCGACACAGCATTACATGTTTACTGCTGCAAAGCATGATGGGAATTTTGAGTGGGTAGGATGCACATGCCTCCAAACTTAGAATGTGAGGAGGCCGCTGCAAGTTTAGGTGGTAGGAGCCATGCTTGTGTGTGAGCCGTACAGACAACTGCATTACACATACTTAGTTTTACTTTATCGGCATATGGAAGTGCTTTATTTAAACAAATCTTATGAATATTCACACTGACGAAGTTCTTTCCTCTATTTTTGCTTGACGTTTCCCCGCCAACTTCTGCTAATGGTAAATATTGGCTTCTCCGCGCCCTGTAATAATCTATAACTCGGTGCACTTTTCCTCTCGTTATGATACACATCAGGGCAGTGAGATATAATTTGATTTCTCATATGAGTGAGTAGTGAGGGTTTGTTTTCCGTTATTTTCTCTCTTATCGACAGCTCTGAGGCTCTCCAGTCAGTATTCCAGCACTGTGATTAAAGTCCTTCTGTTGCTACTCAAACCCCCCTTAAAAGATCTCCTTTCCTGTAGCATCAATTAAATCCAAAGTGTTAGTGTGTGTGTGGGAGAGAACTTCAATTCAGTGATCCCTTCCTTAGGTTTCTTATCTGTATGGACATCTGGTGTTTTTCCTGAGGCGTCTATCATAACGGCTATTCAAGCATTTTATTGGAAAATTAGCGGCTGACTGAAATGTCACTCCTAATAGTCCCGCTTAGTTTTCCTCATAATCGTCATAACGCGCGCCAATCTTGGGATTTCGCTCGATTAGAGGCTAATTTTTGGTAATACTCGTGTTGCTGGAACAGGCTCAACTGTTTGGATTAGCTCTCAAGCTCGACGGATCTGCCAGTCAGCAGGCGTACTGTATATGGTTTGTCACAGACGATTCTGTGGTCGTCTGATGTCCTTTCATGGCTTTTAAATGCCGCTGAAAAGGTTAATTGAGGCGTTTTGCTCCCTGACGACAGTCTGGCGAGGGACGTCAGACATGTGCATTCACATTACATTTGTTTCCTGCTACAGCCGTTGAGTGGAAAGCTTGTTTGGCTTTTTGTCTAGTAAACAGCGATTGTTAATTTTTTTATGATACATGGTGATGTATTATGAAGGACATATAATGAGGAATATAAATATGTCTGTGTTGAATTCGAATTGAATACCATTCGCCATATATTCGAGTACAATTGAGTTAAAAACTGAATAGGTTTTGGGTCAAACCTGAATATGAATTGAGGTAGCAGACTGGATGCATAGTTATGACATCATTCAAAGAAATGTATTTAACTGTCAGGGCAGCCTTTAATAATGCATGTCATTTGCATGAAAATTTCCATACTACATATATTGTATCTGAAACATTAGATATGAAAGATGTGTTTTTTATGTACATATTTTATTAAAGACAATCGTAACATTTAATAATAAACATAAACATGTTGTGTTATGTGTACAAATATATTGGTCATTGTTAGCATGTTGGATAATGCATTAGCTAATGGTAATGAATGGAACCTTATTAGATCATTGTGATTATTGTCAGTAGATTATTACAAATTTTAATCTTTTTTAATTAGTTCTATAAAACAACATGGGAGGCATATTTTTAAACAAAAAAAAACATTTAAAAAACTGAGTGAAAAATGTAACAACTAGCCTCAGTCTACCCTAATTAATCAAAATTGTTGTTTCTTGTTGTTGTTGAATTTCATGTCATTCCCATTCAAATTCAAATTTAGCATCCTGTGGCGTGACCAATTCAATTCAAACTCATGAATTAAAAGGGAACTAATTCTGAATTTTGGTCTGTCATGCAGACTGAAGAAATCTGCAGTCACTGAAATCACAAATGAAACAGACTGTCATTAAACTTTTTCCCCCCTTAACTGAGTCTCTGTTCATCAGAGGTATTTGGTGCATTCTGGGAGAGACAGGAAGAAAGAACCAGGAGACATGTTGTCATGCTGAGTAATTAGTCTCCGTTGGGCAAGAAAGCGTCTGGATGTTGTGACACACGGCAGATTGTCCTCTAGTCCACTGAGAGACCTGTCATCAGCCTGTGGGCCTGTCCAGGGATGATACACACACACACACACACAGCCGTTTCTTTAAACTTCAGAGGCTTTGGCTGGCATCCAGTGCACAGCACACACTCTGGATGTGAGGTGAAAGTTCTTTGTGTTGTGAGTTTCACATTCTACTTTCTTACTCTCTTATATAATGACCTTCGTGTAGCGCAGCTGGTTGTGAGTTCGATTCCTAAGTGCCAAAATGTATAGCTTCCATGTAAAATGTATAGAATTCAATTTTAAAATCTGTTTTTTACGATTAAATCATTCTAAAAATTGTAAATATTTCAAACAGTATAGGCTATATATGATGTAGTTGAATTATATTTGGTTTAATTATTTAAAAATGACTAAAATTGTAAAATTCCATATGATTCGCCTCACTGTAGGTCACTTTATAAACATAGCACATATGCATAAATGTAATTTTTAATATTAGTTTTTGATCCATGACTGTTTTGCAGTTGTTGCTTTCTTCTTTAGGTCAGAGAAATGGCTTTTTCTGTCCCTGTCAAGCATCAAGCATTGAAACATTATGAAGAGAAAATGCTTTCACTTCCTGTCAGACTGGCTCTATCATCCGGTGCCATTACGCTGAGGGAGAAGTACAGACAGATTTTGACAAGGAGGAAAATGGCCCTTTATTTCTGTATTTTCTTTTAATTACCTGGAATCGGCAAACAGCAAATGGTGCCGATAATGAGATGTGTAAACTCTAAAAATCAACACTCATGGTGAGAAGCGGCCCTCAGGGGCCGAATGAGGTACGCTGTCTGTCAGCATAATCCAGTTCCTCTGATAGGTGGCTTTACTGTGAAGGGAGACACCACTTTGTGACAGTGTTGTGAGAAGGAAATCATTACTGCTACACCAGAGAAAAGAGAGAAAATAAGAGAGGGAGCAAGAGATTTTGAAGGCTAAAGGTTACTTGAGAAAGGAAGGAGCTAATAAGGAACAAGAAACAGTGGGGATAAAAAAGAAGGTCACTTTTCTGATAAAAGTTCAGTCTTGTCGTCTTGTTAACTATAAGCCTGTGGGTTTCTAATCCGATGGTAACCTTAATCCGAAACCTTGGCCACGTATGTCAAAGTCATCCTGACACATTAAAACACTCCAGTTATTTCACAGTAAAAGCAGGAACTATATTTTGACATTTTTATAAAGGAAATGGGGGTGTGCTTGTACATGCATAACGTGTGTGTGTGTAGTGTTTACAAATGTATATATATGTGTGGTGTTTATGTATATATATATATTATATATATACATATGCAAACATATGCAAACACCACACACACACACACACACACACACATATATATATATGTGTATATATGTGTGTGTGTGTGTGTGTGGTGTTTGCATATGTATGTATATATGTGTGTGTTTGTATGTATGTATATATGCATGTGTTTGTGTGTGCGTGTGTATGCATGTATATATAGATACTTTGTAAGAACGACTAATTAATTACGTCCTTTTTTTAAATGGGTTGAGAACAACATAATTAAAATATGCAGCAGTTCTCTTCAGACCCAAATAAATTATTACTTTCTAAAACAAGGGTGATGAGAGCAGTACAGAACAGCCCTCCAACTCAATGCATTGATTTGCATGTGTGAGAATGTAATTAATCTTGATGGGGCCTTAAGGCTCCGCTCGCCTCAATTCAGGTCAATTACTGCACTGACATACAACTATTGACTGCAGCAAACACAGCAGACACTGCATGAAGCGACGACAGACCTTTATGCGGCACTTTCCATACATGTTTGGCCCTGAATAACTGTATTAAAATGTTATCTGCCCCCGCATCGGTTCTGTCAGTTTCTTTCTGTTATGTGTTCACACAAGATATCACAGTGTCACCGTCAGGGCCGGCAAAATGTCTTACATAACTGAAATTGTGATAATAATCATCTGTTACTACGTCAAAGGGCCTATGCCAGTTCAATTATTCATCTGCTATGGAAGGACATTTTTAATCATCTTGATTCTCTTCCTTGCATCAAAATGAAGAATCCTGAAACAGTTATGAATTAATGAAGATCATTTTTGAGATTCTGTTTGATGGTCGTTAATTAAGCTAAAATGTTTGACGCATTTATTCCCCCCCAACATGTGATATTTGTATTACATTGAACATTTATTACATTTATTTGTATTACTTTGAATTTGAATATTTTAAAATAAATACATTTTGGTCCCTGCTGTTGTAGTTGCACAGGTCAAATTAGTTTAAGCCTACCAGGAGAAACAATTCATAAAATAGTCATTTAAAGTTTTAGGCCCCCTAAGATAAGCTATCACGCATTCTCTTTTGTCAGAGATTATTGAATGTGGCACTGTCATTATTATTCAGTGTTTACCTTGGAATAACGAAGGAGAAATAATGAGAGAATAAACGGAACGAGGAAAAACAATCGTTGTGAAATGTTAATGATGCATCCTTGGGTGTGTTTGTTTTTAGTGTGCGGTGATGAGTTCTTCAGAGCCGGTAACATCCCCTCACAAAACAGATCTCAACATACGTGGCTCTTCTGTAATTGAAAGTGTATTTCATACCCGTTTCATCTACAGTACAGTAATCTGCCTCAGATAGAGGCAGTCGCTTACAACCGTGTGAAAGCTTTGTGATTTTAAGATTTAATGAATCGTCTGACTTTTGAAGGTTATTTTGTTGTCTTGAAGCAGTAGGAGGCCTTTTACGACTAGAAAACGAAACTTAACGATTCTGTTTCAAACAAATCATTCAACTTTTGTTCGTTCCTTGGTGTATTTTTGCATTAAAGCACTAGGCGGCTTCTTCTACGCAAGCAAACAAACTTTGCGAATTGTAGATTAAATGAATGTGTGAATCGCGAGTGACTTCATGCTAAATTTGTGGTTAACTAAAAGATGGATGACTTAATCCTGATGTACCATTTAACAAATTTAATCCCCAGTTATATTGAGGAAATGTGTTGGCAAGTAGGATGTTCAGCTAATTTTTACCCCTGAGATCAGCGCTAAACAAAGACATGCCCCCTCCACCTCAGGGGGGTCATGATCTTCCAATGTGCTGTGACACAGATCATCAGAGAAGAAAATGGGGTTATATTGGGTTAATCATGTCCAATTTCTCTCATTGTGAGGTATCGCTTCTCTGACCCAGATTTAGAGGAGGACATTGTCCTTACAATAGATCCCATTAGAATACAGGGTGATTCAAATGTCTGTTTTTGCCTATAGATGATTATTTAAGAGCACATGAAGACTTTTAGACCTGCAACATGTAGCTTTGAAGGCTTTTTTATAGCCAAAGCTGCCAGTGGCAGGTATGAGACATTAATCTACAAAGAAATGTAATAAAACACTTTCAGCTTAATTTTTAAAGCAGTTAAATACATTGAGTGAGCTAGCAGAATTATCAAAGACAAAAGGTCATAGAAAGTTTGTTCTTAGATGTATGTATTGTGGTTGTTTTTGTTCTATTCCATGCCCTGCATAGTGAACATGCAGTACACATCCAATTTTCAGTTCATGAAACATCCAATTTTCAGTTCATAATGTTTTCATATTTTTAAGCATTAGAGGCACAAATCAGATACATTAAACTATTTTCTAGCATCAAATGACCCTACCATGAAATGTAGCTATGTTTCAACATGTGCATCCCTCCCATTTCCTTTAAAATGTAAATTTTGGCCTGTCACACAATTTTATCTGTATCCTAGTAATTTCTTTTAATTTATTTTTAACACATTTGATTCAGCCCTGTTCCTCTTGAGTTGTTGTTGTAACTTAACAGGTAACAGTTTAAAATAATATGAAAAAATGTTTCTTTATGTGAAAAAATACAAATGTATCTACTAATTGATAGCTTATTTTAGAATAAATGTATAACCGTGTTACCATTGTTTTGTTTTAGGCCCTGTTTGGACATGGGCCTAATGTTTACATTCTGATTACTGTTTAATGCATTAGACAAAGTTTTCTTGCTACTGGTTTGTGTGTTACTATACAAAGACTTTGTCTTTGAGTTCACAGAACTTTTCCTTCTTTATAGCTGCAACCTTAAAGATGACAATATCACATGACTATTAAAACTGCTTATTCCTCCAATCAGAGTGCTCCATTTCCTTCTGGTATTCTACTTAATGAGACCACATTACCGCATTACTCCGGCTTCATCAGCATTTCTGAGGAATCGGATACGCTTTGACAAGTTTTCATCCAAGGGACCTTTCACTGACAGTCTGGGGAATATAATTTTTGCCTGGTAATTACTACACCAGCTGTTGAAATGTATTTACATGCCATTAAGATGGCTTCTGTTGGAAATGAGAGAGAGTGCTATACTATGCTTAGTCTCGTCTATTGGTTCTTGTCCCTTGTCCCATTGCACACGGATGGCAGTGTGCAATGACCATGTAACAAAGAGTTGGTATCCAGAGGGCTGTGAATAATATCCAAAGTCATGGTGTCACCAAAAGCATAAGGCAACGTTTGCAAAGGAACACCCTCCTGATTTTTGCCTGCTACAGCTGTCTATATAAAGTAAGGCCTGGTTAAAATAGTTGATTTAACTCTTGTTTTTGAGTTATGAATTACATACCTGTTCTTCTACTGATTATAGATTATTAAGTGAAATCACAAAGTATTGTGTTTTCATGTTCTGGAGATCTCGGAACACACATCTCACAGGTGCACAGGTCCATGTTTACCTCATAATAGACACTTTGGATTGTGACTTTACTGACAAACAACTTTTTTATAAAGCAAGATTATATTAAACAAGAAACAGGGTTTATGTTATGATTAGTGCTTTTTTTGTAAAAATATATTTTCTGTTGCTGCTTTGGAGGTCTGAATAACATTAAACAAAATAAACATGATTAAATGTCTATTTAGATTAAGTTTTTCACATTTTTTTGTGTAACACTTAATTAAACTGTGCAAATTCCATTGCTTTTTTTTTTAGCAATTACAGTTTTGCTGTAATATAATATATAAGTAGTACTAAGTAGTAAAATTTACTAATAATAATCTGTAGTAAATTTCAGTGTAACTGACTGTAAATAGGACACAAAACTGAAAACATCAGACAATTACAGTATAGTAATATGCAAATTTGAAAGGACAATGTACACGATTTCCCTGAAAATAATATCCCATTGGCATAAAAATAGGTATTTTATATATATTATAATGTGGTAAAATATGACCTGGACATGATTCAGTATGATTAAGCCAATTACATTTTTCAAGATCACATTTTACTGTTGATAACTTGCCAATAATTCCTCAAACATGCCCAGATAAGCACATTTCATATAATCAATTATTCAATTTCCATTTCTGAGTGAAGAACAAAAGATTGTCCTTTGAATTTCTTTTTGTTCTGGTGTAATTATATGATGACCTTCCGTGTCACGTTTATAAGCTGCTGAATGCGACTCTAGGTCTCGGTGTCAAGAGGCAGAGAGATAGTCAAGATGTGCCCCTTTATTGCTTCTCCATGTTAAATGTCAAGAAGCAGTCGCAAAACCCATTATGTTCCCCATTCTGCATTAATGTGTGTCTTTTAATGAGCACATAAATTCATACATTAGTATGAGCCGCGGAGGACGGCCCTCAGACATGCGCCATATGCCTTTGCACGGTAGGTGGCGATCTTTCTGATAGTGTCTTTGTAAACAGACATTTGTAGCTAGATGTGGTAGCAGGGGCTTTGGCTCCTTGGCAGGGGGTCTTGTTGAGGAGCTTTGCAAGCATCCTCAGGGTAACTGAGAAAGTGGTGGTTTAGACAGGTATGCAGCTGTTAGCATAAAGCAGCGGCGGTCTGGCTAATTCCTGCTAAAAAGAAAACCTCTCTAGTCACATGGGCTAAACATTCATGCTAGTTGGGAATGTTCTGACAGATTTGCAGTGTGGAGCAGATTATCTTGTGTTATGTAAAAAACGAAGTAAACAAATACAAAATTTTGAATAAAGTGGATAAAAATTTTAAAAAAAAGTTAAAGGAGCTCTGTTTGTCCTCTATATTTTTGTAATAATAATCTAAAATCTACTGATGTGTTAAAAAAGCAGATAATCATATTCAGCAGCATTTAATCAAATTCTTCAATTCAAAGTGTTGTTTTATCTAATCTTTCTCTTTGAATGTGTGATGAAAAAGTCTTTGATAATTGGGTAATAACTACACAGATGAAAGGCATTTGAAGATTAATGCAAATGATTATTCCGTTATGGTACTGCGTTACAAAAACGTCTTTGCTAGAGATCCTTATATACAATGAGCTCTAGGGCTGTTATTCACAGCATTAATATCAGTCAATCTGATGTGAATGACTTTTAAAGTGAAGTGAGTCATTTTTTTATGTTAAAATACTTTCTCCTATTCTGGTTTAATGAGCAGAGACAACTGTCAGCCTTGAGATCAAATTAAAGATGAAAAATCACTGTTCACATTGTGCAGTCCTCATAGATTTGACTCACTAAGTTTTAACAGCAAAATTAGTAAACTGAATGAGTAAACTTATGTTATAGACAGTAGTTTTATGTAATATATATGTTTGTTTTTTTACAGGTTGGTGCTGTGGCATCATCTTTAGGGAAATGTGTCAGGTCATGCTAGTTTCGTCCTTTATCCCAGGTGTTCCCAGACAGTAAGCTTGATTCTAGCTCTCATTCCTCAGTATTCCCGCAGAGCTGTGCTCTAAGCTGCATGCTTAGTGAGCACTCCTCTTTTGCTAGTCTGATGTATTGGTGCATGTCATTGAACATTGGAGTGGGTCCCTCAAGTGATACTGGAGTCACAGAACTGTGTCAGAAATCCAGTGAGCAGGCCACCAAGACTTCTCACAGGACAGATCCAGGAATTTTCTGCCTTTTCAGTCTCTGTCTCTCTGAGGAGATTGAACATGATAGAAAAATTCTGTACTGTGTTTCTGCATTTTAGACAAGAAGGTTTATATTACCTGGAAAGGGGAATCCCTCAGTTTTAGGCTCCTCTCAGTGGTAGCTCATTGGCTCGTACAGGCAAGCCAAGATATGACCTGAGCCATACTATCTTCAGTTATGGGCAGTTATGGGCAATAATATTAATATTAATAACTGGCTCAAAATATTATTAATAGTATTCAAATCACCTGAGCCGTAAATGTCATGTGACTGTTTACTCTAGAGAACAGTAGCATTCTGAGAATACTGGTTGGCTTAGCATAACAAGGGCAACAAGTGTATAAACATGTTCAAGTATATTTGACTTAATAATGAAGGACTTTCCTGCTGATAAAATGAAAACAAATGTTCTAATGTATAATGCTTCAGATTGGTTACAATAAGAATTGTTTTGGTCTCTATGGTTATGAAAATGTAGTACTATATTGCAATCAAAAGAGAACCTTCCTGCAATGTACAGATTACTTTTAAGAGCTTTAAAATGACCTTCAGTGTAGAAAGTTGAAAGATGCTTTTGTCATTAGATGCAGAATTTATTGAATCTTTCAGCAGGGCCTAAACTGGACCTGGACAGTTTGTGAGAAATATTATGCAATGTATGGCCATTTCAGATGTTAACTGACACATAAGAAGTTAAAATGACACACATTTTCTCAATATTAATTTGGTATCAATAATATATTCTGTTCCAATGCTTTATAATGTTGCAAAGGATACCTAAATGTGCTTCTAAACAAATCATTGTTATTGTTACATGATCTGCTCTGAAATTTCTGCTCCTTAGCAGCTGTGCTCTTTTCCAGGAACTTCCTTCCCTCAGTTCCTCGCTCTCGGCACAAATGCGATACTGACGAGCATCTACTCCTGAAGTGTCGCTCCGAATCACTCAGATCTGAGGAGTGCTTTTCCGTTTAGCTTTACAAGCTCCGAGAACAAATAGGAAACTACATTCCACCCCCATCTAATACACATCTCCACCCCAAGTTCATCTTATGGATGCATTGATATATCCTCAAGGAAAACTGCAGGGGGCCGTGACAGTGTATGATGGAGTAAAGAACAGTTTCATAGCTCATGCAGAGTTTGTCTTTTAAGACCAGACAGGCAGAGAGTAAAAGGATGATAAGTGACACTGACAATCTCGGCTACATGGTTTTGTTTGTCTTTTCAAACAAGGCCTATAGCGGTTGAAACATATCCATGTAAAATGTTTCCTTCACACGAGGTTAACACTGTTTCTTTCTCCAGACCTCAAAAGAAACTAGAACACAAAAAGAAATTGACTGACACAATTCGTACCTGTACAGAGTTTAAAGCGTGACATCTGAGTCATTTTATGAAACTGATGACTTTCACAGTTTGACACAGAGATTTTTTTTTAGTAATTTTTGAAAGACTTTAAACATTCAGTCTGACAAATAATCAAATGCGTTGTGCCATTTTTAAGATGAATTAATAGTTTGTAAAGTAACGCCGGAATGTAATTATGCCTTCAGAAAGGTAACAGGCTTGACAGTTTAGTTTTAATTTAATTTGACATTTGAAAGCCTACGCTGAGCTCGAGTTAGTGAATCGACTTCTTAGAAAGACAATTTTATGCTGATATTTCTGCAAAAATCCACTTTTCAATTATCAGTTGTTGGGTCAACAGGGTTGACATTTTAAAACCGTCCCCCACTGACAAACATAACAAACCGTAAGATAAAGTGATTAACTATAAATAGCTAATGCTAGTTTTTAACTTTTTTTACACTTATGTAAATACAACTTGCAGAATCTAATTCATGTCTTAAATTGCATAGTCCTAATTGTTTAATGTCTTCAAACATTCTAGATTATATTTAATGTGTTTTCAAAATCCTGCAATCTACAGTCAATGTTAATATGTAA
Source organism: Yasuhikotakia modesta (assembly GCA_036877545.1). Classification (NCBI taxonomy): domain Eukaryota; kingdom Metazoa; phylum Chordata; class Actinopteri; order Cypriniformes; family Botiidae; genus Yasuhikotakia; species Yasuhikotakia modesta. Next base: position 75,280 of record JBAJNP010000134.1, on the reverse strand, counting down.
CTGTGTGACTATAAGACACATTTTAACCTCCCATTTCTGTAGTGCCGTCAAACCAAATAACAGTATAAATCAACAAGCCCGCGTGCCTTTGTCTAAATCACTTTCCTTTGACGTTTCTGATACGTTTTCGCTTTTAAACTGAGTGCTAAAATACATATGTATAGCTTGTCAGAATTCGCCTCAGTCAGTGTTTTTATGCATCAGGAATCCCATGACTGCATCTGGAACCGTCCTCCTGAGGAAACATCTATTTGATGTGGCACTGTTAACAGTGTGTTCTTGAATGGAGGAACATAATGGCCAGTGCAATCTACCAAAATCGACCCTTTATTAGAGTGGGATCATTTTGTACATTTTTGACATGTACTGTACCTTCTATATACATGTATGTCCCTTTATGCCTTCTATTTGTTATTAAAAGAAGAAAGAAAAGATGAAAAGCACTTTGATGCACTTAAATCTATGAAGACCTTACATCTAAAAGGCCTGTTACCTTTTAGATGTAAAAAGCTCACCCAGCTTGAGCACTTTGGGTTTAACAGTGGCTTTATTTCCGACTGAGTGTGAATGCATCTTTGGTGGCAGTAGATGATGACACTCAAAGTGTGTTTGACCTGGACTAAGTTTTACTTGAGGGCTATCATTTGTGCATTTTCTCTCAGATTCTGTACTGAAATACCTCAGTTACATTGACCAAACATACATTTTACAGCTCAAAAATGAACTACAAACACCTATATTTTTAAATTCGATTTGTCAGACTTGTTGCAATTAGCTTCCATAACATTGCTTCGTGGTTGCTAGGGTCATCTGGGAGGTTGCTAGTGGGTTGCTAGGCCATTCTTAAGGGGTCGTAGTTGTGCTAACAATTGCTTAAGAAAGTGAGAGCGTTCCTATATGCCATATGATTCTGAGGTAGCATGCAGTATAGTTCGATAGCTATGGTTTGGGGTTTGTTTAAATAAATGTGATTATTGATTCCTGCCTAATTGCTAATAATTCTGCACCTTATAAATATTTGGTGTTACATTTTCAGCTCCAGAAACACGATCGTGAAGATGAGGACGTGCCTTCCAAATGGAGATCAGAAGAGGAGATGACCAGAGAGGCGGTTGAATTACGCAGCCTCTTCAAATAACCACTAAAGGTAATTATAGCATATTAGGAGTATTGCTGTTTACTGTAACAGACCACATGATATTAATTCCTCTACACATACTGTGCTCAGATCAAGGTTTAATATCTCTCATAACTTTTTATTTTATTTAACCAGGATTGGCTTTTTCAGCTGAAGAACATCTTGAAGTTGATATTATTCATCTTAATCTTTCTTTAACATTAAATTAAAATTCTTGTTAATTTCTGTATCTCTGTGTGTAAATATATTTTTTATTTTAAAAAAGGCCTCACAGCATTGAGACATTTTATTTCATAAAATGCCTCAAGACTGTAGGTTACAGGTTTTTTTGCTTGAAATAAACTTATGGTACTATACAGTAAATATGACAAGCAGATTACCGTGACGAACTATTCAAATGCTAGGCAGAAAACATTGCATTTGGTGGGCAAACAAATCTTAACCAAGCAACAATACAGTTTATTTATCCAAATTATTATCCCTGTTATCATCCACTTCAATATAATAATGTTGTACACAAGTAGGATTGTTCTAAGATCAATTTAAACCAGTCTTAGTGCTTTAAATGATAACTAATGAAGTAATGAACTGCTTTTCTTAAATAAGCCACATGATTTTCCGGACAATCCCACACCTGATAAAATGCTGTGGGTTTGTCACAGATTCTGGCTTTGACGCCAGGAGAGCCAGAAACTGCCTTTAATGAAATCCGTTTACGCAAATGCTGAAAAACGAAATGGCAAACCGAGGTTTCCGTTGATAGAGTATCAATGAGAATAAACAGAGATGTCGTGTTTGCCACAAATAAGGCTTTATTGTTGAAGTGTGGCTTTAGTTACCCCATCTGTGGTCTCAGTGCTGGAGACTATTATGACTTTTATCATTTTATCAATGTGGAAATAAAGCGATCTTGACTGGCCTCTTACTCATCTGGAAAAGGAAATACAATTCTGACAGGGTAATGTCTACCAGCCCACAGCTTTTCAGAGTAATCAAGTTGTAAAAAGGCCTATGAATATTAAACAATATTCATTATACACAAGGGATTTCTTTAAGGAAATGTGTGTAGCAGTTTGGACGGGCGAGGAATCTATCACCACTAGCACAACAAAGATAAAAATTCATCCACCAATAAGATTGAGGCTCTAGCTGCTGATGTAATACACTGGAGAGATGGAACTTTTTCACTATGTGAATGTATAGGGTCTGATTTTCCTGCTTAGATAAAATGAAAGTGAAACCAGTCTAAGATAGATTGCTGGTCTTATAGTAGCAGTAGTAGTTTGTTGGTCCAGTTGGTCTTGTAGTCAGTATCTCACCACCCTTAAACGTTTACAAGTGTTTGAAACAGCAAACCAGACTAAACTTAAGAGATTAGCAGGCCAGAGTGGGTTCATGTTTTCATTGTATTTGGGGGGATAAAATATTAACCTTGGACTTGGTCTCAAATGTTACTGTAAATAGACATTCAATTTCAACAAAGTCTGAACTAGGATGAGGCTGACTAACCTAGCTTGTGTTCTGTTATTAATTATAGTACTTAATATCATTATGTTGTATTATGTCCTTCAGGCACAATATTAACAGACATTTTAGAGGTAATTTAAGGCAGCATAGATGGTAAATTATAACTTCTCTCTAGATAACATCTTCAACCAGAAATTACAGCAGAGCATTACTGTTTACTGGCTATAAATTACATCCCTGGTAGGTCCATAAGTTCAGGTATTAGGTCAGAATGTTATGACATTGTTTGTGTTGGTTTCTATTGGCAGAATTTCTGAGAAACTGGAAACTGCAGGATTTATTTGTGCTCTTCTTATTTTCCAGTATTATTTGTGCTATTTGTTCAATACAGTCTTTTAAAGTAAAACATTTTGTGCAAATGATTTCAGATGCTGAACGTTAAATTGTGGCTAATTTGAAAGAGGGTGGCTTTTTAAAGAAGGAAATATTATTGAACGTTGTTGTTGAAACGGTTGAGTTCAGGTCCTGAGACATGAAAGAGTCGCATCACTTTTTGAAGAGACTCTGTGATCCTTTTATATAGTTGTCTTTCACCATCAAAAAATGTTCTTTCACCATTTTTTCCAAACATCTTAAATTTCTGTCCTTTTTTCTGAAGCCCTTTTCCAGCATCCTCAAAACTGAGAATAATAACTAACCTTAGCTTACCTTTCGGGTACCTGTGGGGCAACTTGTTCAGGCTAAAATTGGCTTTGAAAATGTGTACTGAAGGTATTTATTAAGTAGACAACATTACAAAACACAAAATTATATTTAATGCCACACCCAAGATTTTGCACAAGAAATCATCTCCGCTTTCATTCAACACACAAAATACAACAATTATAAAGCTGTCAATGAATAAAATAAAGTTTTAGGATATGATGTTTTCAGAAAAAAAGGGGGTTCAATTTTGTACAGGGCCTCAAATAACACATCCCATTTGTACAGAGTTGCACTGAGAATAAAGAACATTTTGTGTGGTGCAGGAATACATTACCAACATTGTTTGCTGTTAATGGACTCAGAGCTGGTTTAGGTTAATGCATGGTGTGTTATTATTTGTGCTCTGGGAGGAGCAGAGAGGATTGTGGGTGATGTTCATACCCTCTGTGGCCCATTTTAATCATTAACATTGTCATTTTGTAGATAGGAATATAATGGGCTGGAGGTGGAGGGGTTGAGGAACACATACCCATTAATGCTCTTTTTAAACAAGTGGCCGTCTTGGCAGACTGGTTAAAGTGCTCAGTGCCATCAGTGGGATGATAAATAAGGTCTAAGTGTGAAGATCTGATGTCACTTTGGAACATCAGATCAAGAAAAGCCGTCTAGACTGTGACATGTTACAAAGAGACCCTCAAGCTTTCTTCTCTCCTCTCAGAATTTGATCTTTTATTCTGTGTCAGATGTTTATTTGCACTTAAATGTCTCGTTCGTTAACACAAACGCCTCAGAAGGCGCTTTCCTCAGACGGTTTCTGTGACTGTTACATAAACACAGATCTGTGCTGAAAGAGACTCATTCTAGAAATGTTATGGTATATGAAGGTACATAGTGGAAATGTGATGTTAGTACATTACATTGTGAATAGGGAAACCATTGGATAATTCTCTCATATTTTCTCCCTTGAAGTAATGAAGTAGATTTAAGCAACAAATGTTACTTTATAGCTACATTTTTCATTTTTCAAGTACAAAAAGTAGATTGAAAGGTAACTTGCATACTTCATAAAACACTACACAAACAACACACTTGACTAAACTTCTATTTTATATGATCTGTCTCACTTTGTATATGAAGTAAAACAATATAAACTGCAATTTGTTTGCATGTCAGCTGGGAGCAGTACACATGTCTGTGCAGTATCCACATTGTTTGTATCTGTAATGTTAGACCGGTTTAAAACAATATTGTTGAATCAATTAAAAGCACATTATGCTAACAGTAGGAATTTTGGGGGTGGTGTGTCCAGAATAAGTTTAGCATAGCTTAGCGAGTGGCTTATGAAATGAGATGATTATACAAGGTGTCCCAGAGATCTGAGGCACAGAGATGGTGTGAATATGGGCGACCCTGCACCCGTGGGTTATACACAACCCAAGCTAAAACTGTCACACAGCAGAGTGAACAGAGGAAAAGAACTGGTACGAATAATTGATGAAGTGCATGTGGGCAACACAGGACTGGTGCTTGTTCTTTATATCAACTGCAAAACTTCTTATTTGCCTGTTTTCAGTTAAGATTATCAAATAAGTTAATAATGGTAGTTGCGGAAATATATTTTGGGTTACAGGTTTTGTAGAAATCATAGATGATTGGAGAAAGTGTAATAATAAAAATATTTCAAAGTGAGATTTTTTTACCCTGTAAGACCCTGTTGAAATATTGCATCAGTTTTGACTCTGCTGAAATAACCTGCGCATTTACACAAATAATAGATATTTATTTACACAAATAATAGAAATTATATATATATATATATATATATATATATATTTTTTTTTTAGAATTTTGAATTATTTCAATCAAATCGCCATCTGCTATTGGTTAATAACAGATAGCCCCACCCCAAACTGTTGCTCCATTTCCCATTTTTAACAACCTCCAGAAAATGTCATATTTACATGTTGTTTTCAACAGAATATAATCTATCAGAATATTTTAGTCACACTATATAACTGTAGTCATGAAACCTATTTTAATTAGTTGCCACACTGGACATTTCATACATGCAGTAAGAACTTTTATATGCACCAAGCTGGGTTATTTTAAGGTGTGTCCACAGGAGACTTTAAGCAGAGAATGGACATTGTTCCAACCAATCCCAGTCTCCAATATCTTCTGCATCAGCTGTCCAGGAAGTTTAGCAGCTGCTGTTAAAAGATTCGCTGGAGCTCCTTTGGGACGCAGAACCCAGCAGCACCTTCACTTCCACCTTTTCTTCTATCTCTCATTTTTCTCCTACCAGATAGTCTCTATCTGTCTTTTATTCTCTCTCTCTCTCCTCTCTCTGTCAATCTGTCTCTCAGTTCAGTGTCACCACCCTGCCCATGGCTGCCTGCAGGCCATTTCCAGTGTCACTTTGATCACTGCATTAAATACCTCAGGCGCTAAAGGGAAGATAAAGGAGAGAAAAAAAATATATCACGTATAAATGTGCTGTAATGCACAAAGTCTCAACATTCCCTAAACATGCCTCCTCAGCGACATATGGTGGGGAAGAGCTACACAGCGCTAATGTTTTCATTGTGTGGGGAAGTGCACAGATTTCCTATAGGGGGTCTTAACAGTTTTTAGTTTACAGTATGTTTCAGTGTTCTGTCTTACATATTTAAAGATTCAGTCAGTGCAAAGATTTATTCCCTGTTGTTGTCTTTGACGTAGTGACACCTAGCTGTGTGGATGAGGTATCATGCAGAAGTACATTTGGTTTGATGTACTGTGTACTGATGTAATGATGGCATTAAACAATAATATTACATTTATTTGTACTATTAATTTATTCAACTGTATTTAAGCAGGAAAAACAATGCCTTTAAAAAAGTCAATTTAATAAAAAAATTAAATTCAAAATTATTTTAGAATTTTTTCATAAAACTAGAACATTCTTCTTATATATATATATATATATTGCTAATATATGTGACCACAAATCATTAGCCAATAAAATCATTGCTTTACACTGAAGAGCCGCCTCACTTGAATGTTACATGAATAAAATTAATTGCTTTGTAAAGTTCTTGTCATGTTGTCTTAAAAATAAATTTCTTTCTTTCTTTGGTGCTTTCTTTCTAATGAATTACTCAAATAAGGTTAATGAACGGTAATTTTTCCTTCCATTCTTACTTAAAATCAAGCTCCTCTACAGCTTAAATGGGTTGCAGTAAGTTCAGACCTTCCGGTGCGTGTGTTAGTTTGACAATGAGTAAAGGTCACTTGTGAAATGAGGTTTGCCTGTGTTGAGCAGGAGTCCAGAGAAGTGGAGAGAAAAAAATTGAGGGATTACTCAATCAGGTTGTGACTTGACTAAAACTCAAGAATGCAGCCCGGGGCCTCAATGGAGTGGACAAGGCAATCTGAAAATTGATTCTGCTGGTCGGGAACTACAGAGTGGAGTCCTCCGATGTAATTCCCAGAATGCATTAATTCATCTCAGCAGTTCCTGGGATCTGGTGCACATCACATGCTGTGAAGACTGGAGACCTCACCTCAGGGGGACAAAGATGTCTTGCATTGCATTTTTCTATACACTTACGACAAAACATCATCAGTTCACCTCGAGACCCTCCGCGGAAATGCATCTGCGCAGACGAAGTGCACAAAACTGAATAACGCAAAACCCAGACCTGGTTTACACCAGTGAATCGTTTATCACTTCAGCGCCTTTGGGTTTCAGCACAGATGGCTGCTCTTTTTCCGGCTTGTTCCACCCTGGATGGTTCTCCACGTGGCACCTTAAGAGGACTTTGCGGAAGAGCGTTCGATTTGGCTGGAGGACAGTGTCAAACTCATTTATTTTCCATAAACAGGGGTCGGACATGCGAGCAGGCTGGTGTAGACCTGCCCCACCTGGCACGGCGGACTCCGTAGGCGCTGAACCCAAAGAACATTTTTCATTCGTTGACTTCTGCTGCCTGGCAATTGTTCGCTGAAGGGATAAATTCAGAATCTTTCAAAACTGGAAAACTAAAGCAGGTCAGGGGGGAGTTCCAGTCATACATCAAAGAGATTTATCCATCAGTAATGTGTATATTTCTAGAATATTTCTCCTCTAGTGCAGGTGCCGGCCATTCCAATACCAAACCACCACCACAATGAAACTAAAATTGAGTGAAACATCAGTCCATACACAACTAATGTATAATGTATTTATCTATTGATTTCTTTCCTTTGAGTAATCATTTACTTGTAGAGAGATTTATCTTGGTCTATGTACTAAAGAAAATGGCTGTATTAATTTGTCTGCATTGCTTATGCTGTGTATTGGTAATTAGAACAAGCTTAAAAAACAAATGAGGTGATGCTGACATATCTTGACCCTAAAGAGAAATTAAAGGGCCGTATTGTGTTCTATATGTATTGTATGCAGCATGCATTTGTGTATTCAGCATAGCCACTGATTATTTTTTTTAATTGTCTGTGTGTTGACTGTGTGTTAAATCTCTGTATTCAAAAAGATAGCCCAGCTCGAAGCCATACTATTGGTTAAGCCAACGTTGCTGTATTAGTTTAATGCTTAAACAAACAGCAATTCTGATAGCAAAAAAAGAACATTTTTATGGACATTTTTAGGGAAATTGAAATGCATGCAGGTTTGCATGCAGTTATCTGATAGTTTGTGTGTGATGGTTAAACGTATTTAACATACAAAAAAACATTTTAGCTTTATTTAATTACAGCTTTTAATTGTGTTTTAAACCAATTGCATAAAGTCTGACCAAAAATAGTTTACATAAAGTCTCATTAAAGTCTCTGATACTGTAAAATAGAGTTTTTTTGCAATGCATGGCTGGCGTCTTTAAATTTGCATTCGTCGCAGCGCTCTGATTCGAAATCAGAATCTCATTTTATCTGAGAGACGGTTGCAACAGGCAACAGAAGAATAAGAAGTTAAATTCTACGGAGGAAGCACTCAAATAAAACACTAACATTGGCGTGTCCCCGAGGGCTTCTTTGCAATAAACGCAGAGAGCTGATTTTCATTCAGATAGAAGCGTTTGTTGCTTCGCTTCTGTGTGACAGGACTGATCTTCAGATGGTGGTCAGAATTCTGGGCCATTTCCTCTTAGTCTGACACAACGGCGTGCATCGCATTATTGTGTTATTCTCTTGTTTGTGCTTCCGTGGCTGATTTGCGTTGAAATGAAAGATTGTAGGGATTTCCAGATATATCTTACAGTCGCTCTATAACAAACCTACTACTGAGTTTGCTTTTGGATGCGTGTGAGAATTACAAAGTCAGACCTGTTGAACTTGCAATCTGATCAATTGTTTGCTGCCATAAATATAGCCTTACATGCTGGAATGGCGTAAAACAATAAATAAATATGTATGTATATATATGTGTGTGTTTGTGTATCTATACACACACACACACATATACCTGTATTAAACACAGATCTTCATGTTTCCACAGTACAGCTGTGCAAAAATAAAACATTTTAGTAACCACGTTAAAAAATGCAAAACTGATGTAAATTAACTTACTGTAATTGGTTATGTTACTGTGTCTTTAATGAAATCCATTTGTTTATAGTCACGTTTTTTTTTTACTGTGTGCTAGCTATACTGTATATTGTCATGTATTTTATTTTGCTGTTAACTGCCAGCATACAAAATAATTTGCAAGTACACTAATACTTCAAGCACTAAGAGCATTACAAAGATTTGTGCTTAAAAAATTGATGCTGCCTTATAGATTTCATGCCTAAATCCAGATTTGCCTGCATTTCATGAGGGTCAGGGGGTACTGTCCCCCCGCAGGTTCCTCAGACGCCTGTTTTAAATCGAGAAAACACTGTATTTCAATGTAGTTTTTATAAACAGAGCCTGTTCAGACTTTTAATGTTTGATGATTTTTGATTGAATGTTGAATGTTTGAAATGATTTTACTCAGTGCCTTATAGTACATTAGAAGAACCTTGGTGAATTGTCAGTAGTTATGCCTCGTTTCTCAAACCTGCAACCTCTTAGCTGCTAGCCCGGATCTTTTAACCACTACACCACAGCACTCCATTGACCATGACAATATTTGTCACTGCAGAACCGTTCTCATGGTGGAGACCTGCTAAACTCTTTCCACAAATGGGATTTTGGTTCATCTGTTGTCAAACGTTAAGGGGTCAAAGGTCAGTTATCCCTCAAGGTTTACATTGAAGTTTGAGGTCTATTTATCCTAACATGGCAGCTCATGCTGTGATGATCAATTTGATGTTGCATAAAGGTCATTTAATAGTTTTAAACAAACCGAAGACTGATTAATAATGCATTCGTCCATTGATTCCATCTGACCTTTGCATCGCAGACCAGGTCAATTATCTTATAGAAAACGTTCCAAATGTTCTATTAACGTCTTACTGGTTGCATTTATCATGGTTACCGACGTGGGGAGAATGAAAAAGTAGCTTGAGGCAAGACGTGCTAATATTTTACCGCATGTCAACAGCTAGTTGTTTACTCTGCCAGCAGGGCCATGTTAGGCGGCGCTCAAGGGAGGGATAATTAAAACACAGTCATGATCAGCAGCTCTTTCTGTCCCCTGACAATGACAAGACAGGAGAAGCTGTCAGGGGAGCTGCTGGCCAGAACTGCTGTCAGATCTGAGGTGGATCCTTCACAACAGAGGTTTAAAGTTCACAAAAGAACCAGTGTGCGTTTGGTGATTGACTGATTTTATTGCCTTAATTTGTTTCCTTTCATCTCCTTCATTTGTTCTTCTCAAAGTCCTTCCTCCTTTCTTGTCCTTGCTTTTTTCTTTTCTTTCTGACAATGTCCTTCCTTTATTCATTTCAGTGTCTTTCATTCTATCCATTCAGTGTCTGTTCACTTTCTTTTTCATTCCTTTGCTCCTTCCTTGCTTGCTTCCTTCTTTCTGTTATTCATTCATCTATCCATCCATCCATACAATGCCTGCCCTTCTTTCAGTGTCTTTCTTTTTCCATTTTCTTTTCATCCATTATCTTATTAATATTAATTAATTATATTATTGTTCTTTCTTTCTTTCTTTCTTTTTGTTCTGGGAGTGTCAAATCTCTGCTTCCCTCCTCCATTCTGTATTATATCATTTGTTTGTCTCTGTATGTTTATTACGGATGACAGAAATATTACTTTTTGAAGTACCTCGGGAGTTCAGGGTGAACAGGGTGAATATTGCACCTTTAGTAATGTTTGGAAAAAATGCCATAGAATGAGTGATAAAAAGAGTCTTTTTCCTTTATGGTGTAAAATGCCAATTGCCTTTACATCATAAAGACATGTAATAGTGATGAAACATTAAGTTTTACACATTTCCATCATCTCAGCCAGACAAATTGCTTTCAGAATGTGTGAGCTTGACCTCAGAGCTGAGGGAATATTGTCTTGCAGTATATTTAATATAATGATGCTGTCATATATCACACTAACTTGTAAACCCCACTTTGCCTGCAGAGTATCTAATTTTATTCCCTTTCAGCTTGACAAGAGCTTCTAATTTGTATCTGATTAAACTAGACCAGGCAGTCTAAGATGCATTTTACATCATGGTTATTATGAGACTATCTGTCCTATTAGATATATTACTTGCTGTGGTTGTGTTAAACAACAGATAAAAAAGAGTCATGATAAGAATAATGGTGTTTTATTAATCATATTACCATGGTACTTTGATATATTTACTGTTACTGATTTTTTACCAGTTTTATATTCTATGGCATACTGTATGGAGTATTGTAAACTTAGTACTGATACTGTAAAACACATTGCTATAATTGTGGTACTTTATTGTTAGTGCTATATTCTACAATATTCAAAATATCTTTTTTTGCTCTGAAAACAAAGTGCCAAAAAAAGTTAAAATTTAAAAGCAACAGGGATATTTTTGACTGTTAATATAAATGATTATATTAATAAAACATAGTGACATTAATTAATTTCTAATTGTCTAGTATTTTCCATAATTTGAAATTTACTTTACAGAGATAATAAAGTTTAGATGCACAATTTAATAGACACAACTTTACTGAAAATAAATCACTTAAGCAGTGATTTAGCAGAGAGATTTAAACACTGTGAACTATAGAAACTGCAGCTGTGATGTGGCGCGTGTTTAAGTGGTTTTATAAAGTGTTTGAAGATTTGCAGAGTGGGGCAGGTGGTGTTTAAATCTGTGTTTTGTAAATGATTATGAAAACCAACCTCCATATTAAATAGGAGGGAATCCTCTTTCTCTGAATGTTCTGCTTTGCAAAGATGTAAGTTGGTTTATTTTTGCAATCCAGGTTTTGTGGTGATTGGAACCGGATCAGAGACCTGAAAGCTTCCATCATGTATTTCAGTCGCTGTGCTCTGTCAGCAAAGCAACATATCACATCTTCTCTCCGGATGTAAGTAATACAGTTATATGGACTGCTGATACAGGCCTGGCGGCATTTGTTTCTTATAGGCGTACAGTGGGTTCCCTCTCAGGGGTCAATAGAGAGAGAAACACTTGTCTTCATCTCTTTCAAGCACTGCCAACTGTCTTTGCCTCTGTTGCTGCAGGAACGGTTGAGAACAAATACATTTTCCCCTTCACAGAGAAACTTGTGTGCTCCATCTGCTGGCAAGGAGTAAACTTACATTAGTTACTATGTAAAGTACACTAGTGCCAACATGTACACTAGTTACAGTATGTAAAGCAGCTAATATATTACAGGACTTACAAGACAGAGAAGATTAAGAGAGTTAGAGCAGACAGACAAGATATGCAGATATGCAAATACATATAGAAATTAGATCACACCTTCCTAATAAAGCTTTTAGTTATTTAGTCTTTTAATGTGGCGTAAGATGATGTAAACATAAAGATTCAGTGTTGAGACCTAGCTTTCCCGCTCCCTGTGCGAGTCATTTTTGAGAATGTGAGTTTTACTCTGGGCTGGTGAGATAAGAAAATTACAGTTGCTTGTGTTACATAATGCTGTTTTTAGGAAGATTAGCCATTTTTCTTGGAATGATCTCCGTTGTGGAAAATCCCGTGGACAACGATACAACACATCACGTAACAGTTAACATTATCCAATACCCAAACATGTTATTACATTTCAATTTAAAATAATGTTATTCTTTACAATAACTTGCACTGAATGTGCATTTGGACAGAAAATACAATTGCAGCGGTTCTGATTTCACGTTGACTTGAAGCTTTTGACACTTTTAAACCGCGGCCGTACCCGCGATGATGTCAGGTATTTTTCGGGCGTTCACAGGGTGTAAACAGAGGAAGCAACTCCCTCCCGTCCCTGTGTGGAAAACAAATTGCATCTTTCTGGGGATTTTCGCAGAGTTTTGGAGCACTGAGCGTGGATCAGAGCGCACAGAGGATGTATAATGAGTTCCATGCTTGTGAAATCATAAACAGGATGGAGGCTGCCTGAAACCCAGGAACGCTCTCAGCCACTGAACACCGTCTTTTAAAGCTCTACCATTTCCCAGATGGATTGCATGCATGCCACACTAACTCTTTACTTAGCTGGCTAAAGGTGTTTGCTGTATAGTGTCTCTGTATAATGTATAGTGACAACCCCCCGTATAATGTATAGTTTAACCTTGCTAAACATACTTGAACTCTGACCTCACCTGACCATTAATAATATAAATATAGATGCGATAAGTGCAAATAATGCAACATGTGTAGGACCTTTGGCCTTTTCTTCCTTTTCAGTACTGTTCAGTCCTTTTTTCTTTAATAATAAAAGTCTGTGTCTTTATCAGAACTGCAAAGAAAACAACATTCAAAGAATTCATAAGCACTTTTATTTCATTAAAGTTTTTGAAAAATGAGGCTACGCAGAGCCGGGGGGAACATAAAGTAACGCCGGCAATTTGTCATTCAGCAAGGCCAACATCACTGTAGCTTGGAGAATGATATTAACACGCTAATTAGCATCAACATGTGTGCAGAGTTTCCTAATAGAGTCTGTCTAATCTTGTTATTAGTCATTCAATTAATGATAAACCAATGATGCGCCGTTTCTCATTGGGGTCGCAGCTGTGTTTTGCCGAAGACTTTACCGAACGTTACTGTTATAATCACCTCTCTCTCGAGTCTGAGACCTCCTCAGACAACACAAACAGAAGCTCTTATTGCGTAGGTAAGAAAAAGCACTACAGCTCTTGTAGTTTTCTCCTTTGTATTGTGTTCAGAAAGCGTTACTTGTTTCCAAACTGTTGTGATACCCTGCAAGTGAATTTTTCCCCCTTTTACAAGCACCTACATAATGCCCAATTTAGACTCTTTAAAAAAAGAATAAAATCCTCTGAATTTCCCTTCAGGGATCTGTACTGCAAAACAAGTGCTGCAAGTGTTTAACTTGCAACGGTCTCTCATAAGCTGTTTTCAATGTATTTAAATGCATGAAAAACAAATTGGCGTATATATTGCATTTTGTTTAACTGTTTAATTAATGATGAGTAGCTGTTAGGTTGACATCACTTGCAGATAGTTAGCACTCTCATTATCCTCTAGCTAATAACTGAATTACACAATACAGCAATAAACCTAAACAACTAGCTTACGCCCTATTTTCTTGACAGCATACTATGTACAGCCATTTTAATACTGCACTAAACATTGTGTAAGTAGCTTACATTGGAATACAAAGCTTGGAACCTTTCTGGTCCTGTTCTAAATGTATTTAGACAAACAGTGAGTCTGCAACTCATTAGAAATTGCATAATTAAATTGCAGAGGTTTTGGAACACCTTTATGTCAGAGATATGCCTGCTACGCTCTAAAATGTTGCTTATGTAGGCGACTCACTTAAAAACGAACAACGGTACATCGTTCTTACTACAACAGCTTTTTATTGATTTATGCAAACCCCGGGCAGAGATTTTTTTTTAATATTACTTTGATTCATAACTATTCAAAGCTACAGCTGGTTATTTTAAAGGTAGTTAATCAGTGCTAAGAAATAATAAAATTAAGGGGTTGATAAAATCTATTTACTTGATTATATTTTAATCATGTTTTAATTATTTCTATCTTGCCCTAATTGGCCTCATTTAAACTACGTTGTTGCGCTAATGGAAAACATGTTTGTATTTATTCACCCTGCTTGTGAAATATTTCTCTATTATCAGCAGTCAAACCCAGCGTGTTTACATTTGTCATTTGACAGCATTTACACAGATTGCACACATGACTTCCTGTGTACAGCCCACAATGCTTTAGGCCCAAAACTCTGTGCTGAACTGAGGTGTCACAGCCAGAGACACGCTTACAAAACATCCTAGAACACAGAACGTCGCCCAGAGCAACTTATAAGAGCTACTTTTCATCAGAGGTTCCCTGCCTGTTCTGTTCTTCTAACATGTTGAATATCCTATTACACAGTCTAGCATTTACTTCTCTGTGTTATTTGAAATAATATGTACCGTGTTGTGTGAATAAGAGAGTCTGGGTTGGAGGGGGTTATCCAAGCTGACAATGATGTTGAAATGGAGGAAGTCAACTAAAAGAAAGAACAGTGGCTGCAGTAAAACTGTCAATTGAGGTTTACCTGCAGGCACTGCAGTATTTTCCTGCCTGTTCCTTTCAAAGCCATTCGTGCTACGAAGATGACACTTTAGAGGCTGTTGGTATTATAGAGGTTTATAAATGTCTTTGTAAACAGTGAGAGGTGGGAAAACAGCAGGCAGCTGTGCTGTGTGTGAAGTTCCTTTAAAGCAAATCAGTCGACTTGGCAGCCATCTTGGTAGAGCAGCTATTTTCTGTGTTGGCAAAAGGAATTCACACAATAGTACAGCTTCTATACACCTGAACTGAAAGAGACAGAAAACAATAAAATTGTGTGTAATCAATTTCTTTTGACATTTTTTAGATGAACAAAATCATGAAGGTTTCAGAGTTATTTCTTAAAGAATACAAGCAGTGTTTCCTTTGTTGTGATGCCACAAGTTATTTTAAGTTGACAAGCTAACTAAACTAAGAAAAGCTAAACTGAAACAACATAAAAGATGTTTTGTTTAAGCATTTAAGCCTCTAATGAAATCTAAAGGCATTAATTGTTAGACTTACAAGTTAAGTTCAGATGTCAAACATTTTTGATTACTTGCTTTAGGAAGGGGGGATAAAATGTTGCACAACATCAATTCCCACAGCCTACACTTTCTTTAATGTGTTACGGCTAATGTGTTTTTATGTGCAAACAAAAGAGGGCTTAAAAGCCTTGCTTGAGTTAAATCTTTTTTCCAGTTCTCATTAGAAAGCATGTTATCTGAATCTAAAACGCATGCGTGCAGGAAATTGAAGCAATTGGTTCTTTTTGATGACGTAAAATTTGTAAATGTTGGGGTTCTTGCGCAATGCCAAATCAAAGGCCTGAACGCATTTATCTGAGAACAGCACAACGTGAGGAAACTTAATGTGCCTTGTAATAGTCCTAGCAGGGAATAGTTACGATGAGATGTTCAAACAGTAGGTAGCTGGTGCTCACCAACCGACTGTGAGTAAACAGGAGAAAGACCCGCTACAATCCCTCTGCTCTGCATGCGGGTGCTGGGATGTAGTGCCAGAGACTCTTTGCTTAACACTACCTGACAACTTGGTTGACATCTCAAAGAGTTCCTTAATATATTCTTAAACCTTTTGGCATCTCTTTCCTGCCCCAAATCTCATGAATAACGCATGGGGCCCAGTCAGCAAGTGAGCAGTAGGAGCCACGGCCAGCCTCCATCCATCACTGTCTTGCTGCCTGGCTAGCAAGCAGGCCGCAGAACGCCACCCCCTCCCTTCTCCTGTCAGTAAACAGGTAAAAGAACTGCAAGAGCAGGTGGAGGGGGTGGCAGGCATTTAGCAAGAAACAAATCTTCAGGAGTCATGGTCCTGCGCAGTTTGTACTGGTTTATTTTGATTCATGTAAAGGTCTGTACATTTAACTGTAAATAACTATAACCCTGGAGGCTTGAACCTTCATGCCCTAATCCAAAATATTTGATAAAGTGTTACTCTGAAACCCAAAGCTCATTGACTCCACAACACAGCATTATGACAATGACAGTTTATTACTAACTGTAATGAGTTTTTGTACTGTGTTTTAGACAGGCTAACCCCAGCTGTCACAAAGGCAAGCATTATTCTAATAACAACATTCAGAATGTATGTAAGTCTCTACAAGTTAAAGCTATCATCATACAGTGCTGGCAGATGTAGCACGTCACTGAATGACAGTTGTGTGTTCAGAGAGAAATGCTCCGTTACAGAATACAGATAGGTGTCATGCAACACCTTCACCCCTCACCTCTACATCACCCAGCAACCCTGACTGTTTAATGGTAACATCAGGGGTCCAGCACCACTGGCTGCCAGAGCAATCGACGCTGGCTTCTGGAAGCATCCGTGTCAGGGCCAAGATGCACAACCTCTCGTTCAGAGACAGAGGCGGAGATGAGGGAGGACCGTCTCAGCAAGGGGTGAGATGCAATACTGAAGATTCTATTAACCTGTGGTGGAAAGATGCGTGTGTGTGCGCGTGTGTAAAACACTAAAGAGCTGGTTGTGAATATAAGGGGAAGCATTAAATTCTATTTGCAGCCCATTTTATATCATATGACTAAATTGAAAGAAACAGGATATTTTGTTTAAAAAATTTGGAATTTTTTTTTTAATCTGTAGGTTTGGAAGTGGTGACAAATAAATAATTAATTTTAGATTAATTTTTAATATTTAATTGTTAAAGATTAATTTGTATTATTTGTATTATTTTAAGACACTTATACATTTAAGACATATATATATGTATATATACATAAGTCTTATATAAGATATAAGACTTAAGTATATATATTTTCTTATATAAGAGTCTTATATAAGAAAATATATATATACATACACACACACACACACACACACACACATATATATATATTTCTTATAAGAAATATATATATATATATATATATTTCTTATAAGAAATACACACTGATGAATGACCAGGATGGGTTTAAAGAAAGTAAACCTGGCAAAAGCAAAAGACAAAGCCATTAATCAACTAGTCGGTTGTGGCACAACTAGTCTACCACTGTGGCCCATCCCTGCTCCATAAATTTGTAACAAGGTCTCTTTTGTACTAAATTCAATACAGTCACTTCAAACTCGCATCCAGATAACAACTGACAAAAAGAGCACATGGGTAAAATCCATTATCTAGATTTGAATGAAAGAGTGCAATTCATCATTCCTACCATTATGGAGTTGTCCAGGGGTGGTGTTCAAGGCTCCACTGTGCTCTGCTAGAAATGAGCTATGCTGAAAATCACAGATGTCATTAGCTATCAGTGTTCTGTGTGGGGGGTTAATGTTGCCTAATGGATGTGGGACTGTCTTGAGGATGCCCTCTTAGAAACTTTATCATCAATAGGAGTTTTCTGAGAAACATCAGCCAGAACTACCTGAAATGTCGTGTCATGCTGCGTTTGAGGCTACTGCCTCGCTTCCCTGTTCCCATCTTCTATTTTCCTTTGTTCTTTTTGGCTTCCTCTGCACCCTAACCTGGCCGGGAGTTTCTCCAGACGTGAGTGATGATCAAACGCTGTCTGTATGTGGCTGATTCATTTTGAATGAGAAGACATTATGATCTGGCCTCAGGGTGGCGTCTAATGCGTACCATTTACAAATCACCATGATAAAACACTATAATGGAACTGATTTATATCTATAGGACTCGCAGCTTGAGACCGATGCCGCCTTCAGTTGCGTAGATCTTGAGTCAGAGATCACATCACATTTTATGATCACAACTCTCTAGTACACTTTCACACTATAGCCTCTGGTTCAGGCCCAGTTTTGTGAAATACCACCATCTTAGTGGACCCTAAACTAAGTCTGCTTTTCTATGCTTTAAACTTCATTGAACGGTTTACTGTTCAAAAAGAGCTGTTTGTAACATTCCTGTTTGTAACATTCCTCAAAACTATTTTATAGTTTACTACATTACTAATTTTCCTTATTTGCCTGCTTGTGTCAGGTTTATTCCTGCATCATATGAAACAAAGGAGGCATGATTGTGAACTATGGTAAGCCTTTCCCCATTAATAATTCAAGGAAAGTTGGTGCCGTGACCCGAACAGCTACGTTAATGAGTTTGATTATATAAATGCTCAACTCTGCCTGATTATGCACCTTGTCTATTATGAATGAAATATCGCTCTAAATTTGTTTAGCCCATTATTTATTTATTGTATGCAAGATGAGTTTGCAGTGTCAGTCATAAATCAAACATAACTCTGGTTGCACTGCTGCTGGTTCAGCTGTAATCACAGTACAGTATATTGTCTACTATTTACCTACATTACAAACAGTGATGCGCTACATTGTCACATGACTGCACTGTCATGTGACCTCTTTTTATAAATGTCTTAACATTTGTCAGTCTGTTAAATTAATATTATTTCTAGTTTATTAATGCCATTCAAAACAGAAGGTCAAATGCATTGTGGGATACTGTTTTCATGCAGCAGTGTTTCAACAGTTGTGTACTTCACCTTGTATCAACTATATTAGGATCTAGGTATTATATGCATACAGAAACTGTACAAACTGTACTTTGCAAAGTATGCATGCTGTATAGTGTTGCAAAATAAATTAGTATGCTAATCCAAACACTTACATATTACACAAGAACAAAAATACTTATGTTTTTGTAAGAAACATTTATACAAAACTGATCATCAGCATTCTAATGTAGACGTTTTTTTATGTATAGTTATTTTTTGTCAAGTAAATTTATGTATGCTCTCCAGAACATCCGTCCACACCTCCTCATGCTGTGACCCAACAAAACGACTGTCAATTCTCCTGACAGCTCTGTGATTTTGATTCACCCCTGTTTCCAAGACAACAAGGTGGCAGTTAGATTGGCACATTTGTCTCTGGGCTCCATAATCCATTCACGAGGGTTTACACTGGCTAATCAAATACCTTCTGAGATTGAGTGAAACAATTTCACTGAATTTCAAGCCGAAAGTGAATCTTATAAATATACTGCACTGTTTGCCATTTGATCAGCATTCAAATCAAAAAGTCTGGCGCAGGAAAAGAAAAATGTTGAGGTAGTTGGCTGTAATTTTTGTTAGTTTTCTTGGCCTCTCGCATGTGCAAATGATGTGCCTGTATTGTGTAAAACCCCACAGACCTGCAGTTATTTCTATTCAAAGATATTCCCGAACTCCTTCCTAAAAATTATTCGGGGTGTAATCCTTAGCCACATGCTTAGTTAGCCAAACAAGAAGTTTAAGCCACGGGAAACAAGTAAAATTAATTTTGAGACCGCGGATGTCTCCTTAATCCCATGGTTAATAACTTCAGCTGTAAGTACCAGAATATCATTATCACCTTGAAATGCAAAGCTGCCTTAGAGGCAGCCATTTTTTGTCATTATGTTTCGGCTCAGTGAAAATCCAAAGCCAGAAAGTGAAATTGAATGCCTTCTGTCAATCTTTTTCCTCGGAGAGATTGCTCTCTGTAATGAAATATAACATGCATCATAGATTTGTGTGAGAAAACACTTATTTTGTCTGGCTGATAGTAATCACAGCAGACCACGGCTGAATATTCCATACGTTGAGTGTATTAGCTTTTTCTACACTTTGATTAGCAGAGAGTCTAGACTTTTTTGCAGTTTCCCTCATAATTTGCTTCATTTTTCAATTTAAGAGGTATTTACAGTATATAAGAAAATGTAAGTGAACCAATAATTGTCTTTTAATCAATACTGTAAGCATCTGTAAGCATCCAAAAGACACATACATACATTTCATACAATAACATTACATCCAGACACCCGCTTGTGACATCATCACTTGTGGGAGGGGCCCCGCCTCTACCCATCACTATGTGACTTTCATGCATCCAGCATTTAAAAGAAATTAAAGAGAAAGCAAAGTGCTGCATGTGTAGGCACAGCGCCACTGCGTATATTTAATAACAAAATACAAATACGTAACCTTATCGATTGAGAGAGGAAGGAAAGCACTGAAAAAGAAAATTGAATTCTGGCAACAAAAAAATAGAGCGAGAGAGAGATTACTAGTGATGGATCTTCTTGTGAGGCTCAATGTGTGTGTTTTGAATCTACAGCTGAGGATACAGCCAACAAGAGAACACTTATCATGCGGTACAATAGAGCTGCTATTTCCTTAAAGATATCAGAGGGAGACGGGGCTGAATTTAATTACTGTGAGACTGTTACCGTTCAAGGACTTTTTTTAACACAGCTGAGAATGAGATTAGAGCTAACGCCTCAGTCATATGAGAAAATCATGATTAATTTCTCGAAGGAATGGGCCTCTAAATCAGTAAACTTTCTCTATTAGCAATTTAGATTAGACCAGCGTTTGCTACAATGAATATTCACCTGACAAGCACCATCTCACTTTATTAACAGCTCAGTCAGTGCTGCATTTTGGGGCCTCATTTTCAACTTACACACACACACACACACACACACACACACACACAAATCATAGACTGACAACTGTTATGAATCCATTGACAAATCCACAATGTGTTTTTGGCACCGTAATACAGTACAGGCTGGCAGACCGTTCCATTTCACTCTGCCATAATACATTATAACTTCTTTCAATACATCCCTTCAGCAAATTAGAAAAAGACTTTAAATACAGTTTGCACCTGATTCTATTTTACAAACATGGTCTGAAACCGTGTTTTGCAGATGTTGTTGTTTTTGTTGTTGCTTTCTGTGACATACAAACTAAACATTATGTAGAATGTTCAAACAACAGTTATTTTCTATACAGTGACAGTTTACACACTGATCACAACTTTCAAGCCGAAAAGGACCATGAAAAGACTACAAAGTACTTCACATTCACATGTACTGTATTCCAAGTTGTCTAATATCATACAATAACTTTGTGTAAGGAAGAAACTGTTGAAATGTCTGTTATTCACTGTTTAATGCTGAATCTTTGAAATTCAATGCATGTCTGCATATATTTAAATATGGTGAATGTAAATGGAGTAATTTACATATAATCTTAAAGGCACAGAAGCAAATAAAAACCCACTTATTCTAAAGGTCAAAATAAGGCAGAAATGGTCACAAAACAGGACTAAATTACCTGAGAAATCTTATCTAAGATTACAGGTATAGATTTATATTGAGATAAATGCAAATAAAGTTTAGAAAATGGAAGCTTATTTTAAATGCAACCTTTTAGTCGCATTGTTGATTCAGCATTTGGGTTGCGCAGCAGACGCAACATCCAGCTTACAGCGTGTGAGGGAAGAAGAGCTCAGGATGACAAAAGCAAAAATCTAGATTAATGACAGGAATCAAGTTGCGGTGTCATCCGCGAGAGGCCACATCAATCTCAAACCAGATTACTCAAGATTAATGACAGCAAAGAAAAACATTTTGATAATGAACTTTATAATGATGGATGTGCCCCGCGTTGATGTTGGAAAGGCTGGGGTGCTGTTGCTTGGCCCCGGCACGGAGAGAAGCTAATCAAAGTGAAAGCGCTAGTCAGAAATTGTCACATTCAGATATAGACTGAGAGCAAGTGTGTGACTGTCTCCTGGAAAGCTGATCAAAGCTTTGAAAGAGAACTGATACAGTGTAAAATAGTTCAGAGTAAAATAGATCACTGTAAAATAGATTCACAGAGTAAAATAGATCACTTTAGAGCGCTTTATAGAGCGCTTTGCCATGTCAGCATGACTGTATATTTGATTATGAGTCTAAACTGAAACATAAACATAAATAGAATTGCAATAAAAATAAAATTATTAACAGTTACACATGCATGTACTGTGTGAAAAATGCCCATTATTATTTATTTATTTATTGACTGTTGTTTATTGACTGGATAATTCTTGACAAATGAGTCTTTGAACAAATCCTGTAGGTTAATAATTAACTACAATTGTATTTAGTTACAGATACAGAATGTACAGTGTATGCAATGGCTTTGAATTTGGCTTATATGACTTTCTGAATGCAATGCTTATATGGCTTTCTGAATGCTACTGTCTTCCTGTTAGCTCAACTGGTAGCGCATTGCGTTAACACTGCAAAGGTTGTGGGTTCGATCCCAGAAAGGCAAGTACTGATAAAAATGTGTACCTTGAATTCACTGTAAGTTGCTTTGGATAAAAGCGTCTGCCAAATGAATAAATGTAAATGTACTGTTTAAAAGCTACTGTTAAAAATGTAAAATAAATATACTGGGGTTAATCCTTTTACAGAATCCACCAAACCTTCATAAGAATGTCTTAAGGTCATTTTTTTAACATGAAAACTCTCGGCACAGTAGGTACTGTAATTGACAGTAATATTAATGCAGCAATATTACCTACAGCACACCAAAACCCTTGTAGTGTCTGAGGAAAAATAATTGAAAATATGTTTATGGCATGTTTTTGATAAACAATAAAGTCTGAGTGCAAGCTCAGCAACCAGCTGTTTGTAGAAAATTACTTTTCAAATGCTGCTTTATTCCTCCATCCCACCAATTTCATAATATCAACACCTGCCGAGATCGGCTGCAGTTATTCCTGCATTTAGGATTATGACCACTGGCTGTATTTCCCTGGTGACTGATTGTGCTAATACAGTGTGTCATAATGTATTTCACATCTAGACGGGGAAAAGGTCACAGAAACTGTATTAGTACTTTTTGAATTACATAAAGTTGAACCTATTTTTACCCTTTTTAACTGTATTTGCCTTTGGGGAACTTCAGATGAGGAGCAACAGACAGACGTTACCGTGATATCGGACGATCCATCTCGGCACCTGCCTTTCTGCCAACCTTTTTCCAAAGCGGAACAGAGGTACATGTTAAATTCCATACTTAATGCATTAATACCCAAGATAATAAATTTATTTTTGTTATTTTTAATTTCCAGGTGACTGAATTTATTTCGTTTTACACTGGCGCGTTTGTCTCTGCAAAAAACACAGTTTTACTGCAGTTGCCCAAGTGTCATTCCAATGCTGTGTGTGTTCATTTTGCATACATTAAAACTGAAATACTATTATACAATATTCAACCAGACATAAGAACTAAGGCCAACAAGCATTATATACAGTACCACTGACTTCCTTTTATGAGGGAAATTACTCTTAATAGAAGAACTTTAATAAAAACCATAGGAAGGAAACATTACCTTACTATTCCCTCTCTTATTTAATGTCATGGGAAAGAAAAAAAGCTAGAAAATTGACCAATTACATCTTATATCACGCTGGCTAATCAGCTAATGACAGGCGCATTAACTGTGAGGATGGGTGGCTTGTTATTAACAGACAGCTCATGCTGAGCTATGGTTAATTGAAGAAGGCTGGTAAAAATGGAAAATATGGACTCTCACAGTTATGATAAACCATATTGCTGACACACTGAGCTCATGACAGCCGCTAATGGGGAACGATCCCTGCTGTTTTAATACCAGGCCATTGCTCTGAAAAACTGCCATACCTTGGTACCTTGTTTTGTGTCGCTTTCCACGATCTGAGTGACTTACGCTAGCGAGTTTATTTAATGTACTATTTAGTGAACAGAGTGCCAAAACAAAAAGTAATAAAACACATTTAAAGCAACATTAAACTGAGGTTTTGTATTGAACAATTTAATATCTGAGAGCATTTATCTCAGCGTGTCACTTATTCAGTTAACACCCTCCGCAATTAACGCATAGATTAGTTTGAAACGCATCCCTAACTCTATATCAGTCTCTATCAAATAGGTGATAGCTCCGTTTTCAATGGCTGTGTTTACACAGACAAATGGTCCCATACAGACACAAGCATGTTTTGTTGATAAACTCTCTCGTTCTGTAATAAAAAAAACGCCTGTTAAGAACCTACTTTGGCCTTTCCCGGTTTCGTTCTTGAATTTTCTCACGTTTCACACATGGATTTTCTGTCGCGAAAAGCTTTGGGAGACAGAAAAGTTGTGTTTGAAAACGTGTTGTTCTCTGCTTTGCTAACCCCACCAGAATCAATCACAGCTCGGTGTGTGCATCAGTTATGTTTCATAGATTTGCCAATACTCCTGCCAGCTTCTTGAGAGAAGCTAGCAAACACAGAGAAACCTGCCAGGTGTCTTTAAACTGTTAGCTGTCATTTGCATTGGCGACAGCACCACCAGGAGGCTAATAAATCTGATTGGTTGAGCCACACGTGTGACATTTATATTAATAAGATAAAGCTCTTTGTGCAATATAACACTGTATGCTTGGAAGACTTGGGATGGCACATTGGTTAAATATACTTGTATAATGTTGTTTTTTTTAACATTGTATATGACCAAATAACAAAAATAAAATATGTAGCATTTGGTTATTTGTACAAAACAATTTTTATAACATTTTGCTAATCATTTCTATAATTATTACTAGCCGTGTGAATTTAGCACAATTAGATAATTGTGAGTTAGTACAAATAGTTATACAAAAAGTTTTAGGCATTTAAAGACAAGAATGCTAATACAGACACAGTGCCAAAACAGTACAAACTCATTTCTTCAAACAGGCAGTACATAATGACAAGAGGCTGTTTACACATGATGTGTGTTCAAAATCTGAATGGAACAGAATGCAGGGGTCTCAAGAGCATTTGCTCAAAGTGGTTTTAAAGTTGGACTGAGCTTTGCAACTTAAAAATGAGGCGCTAAAGTAAACGATTAGCCAAAGTGCACTTTTACATAGACAAAAAACAAGTGCAGATGGAATACAAGAAGTCTTTTCAGGACAGATTGAAGAAGTTGATTGCAAAACAGGGTGCCAATGATGTGTAATTAAATGGATAAAGATATACATATTATATGTGTATATTGTATTGTATATGTGTGTGTGTGTGTGTGTGTGTGTGTGTGTGTGTGTCACAATAACTGAGCTGAAATCATTTTCAGGAAAATATATGTGCAATTAATTAATTACCATGTCAATTTAATAATTATTTCAAAAACGTACTTATAATAAACTTACTGCAGTTTTTATGACCTTATTTTAATTTAGCAACTACATGGAATATTTTTAAAATTCATTTTTTCACCGCAGGACTGTTGAAATGAAAATGTAGGCGTAGAGGAAGTATTTTTTAAAGTACTTCTTAGCTGACAAGCACTCTCATGGTTACAGAACATTTGATGATTGTTCATCCATACAACACTTCAGACACATGGTCACTGTGAATAAAGGAGTGTGAAATAATTATTCCTAACAACATTAAGGTCAGAAACAAACATTTGACAGGTCTTTTATTTTTTTTACTATACTTTATAAGTTTTAAATTGTTCCAGGCAATCACGCCCATCCATTTAGAAACAAATAGTCTCTATAAAAAGTTATTTTTCTGTGTTTCTTCATTAATTTAACTTATTTGTTCTGAGAAAGTATGGCCTGTTATAATTGTTAATAGCAACACTCTTTTACTTTCTATCTCCTGTAAGTTACATTAGCTGTTTTGTATGGCAAAGCAAATTCAAACCATCACCTCAATTCAAGGATAAACGATTATTTACCACTGGAACCAGCATGGAGCGCTAGCCTAGGGAGTTAAAAAATGGCATAAACCCTTTAAAGTTATATGCCATTTTGTTAATGATGGTGGCTCTCTTTTGAAAGGTCTGACAAGAAAACCATCATTGTGGGGGGATTCATGTCTCGACTTAGCTGACAGCTCAACTGAGGGCTCTGAGCAAAAACTCAGGCATATTGTTGCCGCACCATGTGCAGACACACTAGCTCTCGGGCTTGTTATAGAGAAGTTTTGGAGTTTGTGAGCGATGCGGACACGTCGAGCGAGGCTGCGTCTGCGACGTGATGGATATATATGGAGGCAGTGCGGAGAGTCGAGCGTGTTTAAGGCTGTGAGTGTGGAGGCTTAGCCAGCATGCAGGGCCAATGACACAGTTATCATGAAGATGAATGCTAGCCTGCACCTTAGTGCCAAGCTAGGCTACTTCTTAGATCCTTAGAGAAGCGTGACAACTAGAGATCTGGATGTGGCACGCAAGAGCACGTCGCATCATGCGCTTGCATACAAAGCAGATTGGTTGCATAAAGCTCTTGAAATCTTTGTGAATTAGCTTCTTCCTGTAGTTTTAGTCATATAGCTGGTGCATTGGTTATCTGATTTTTTAGCCACTATCATAGGCCCTGATGTTCTAATGGTTTAAATATATTAACCTAAAAATCATTGGCTACTTCAGACTGCATGTTACAAATGCATAAAATGTGTTTTTGTGTGTTTTTGCAGGTTTTGGTCATGCCTTCATACATGTGCAAAAACAGAGTGGTGACAATGTAAGTAAATAAAATAGTTCATAATTACATAGTTCATAATTAAATTCAATAATTTAAAATAGTTTAAAAGTAGTTTCATTTATTTTTAAACATTAATTTAATATGCAATTGTAATAAATTAATTGTATGAACGTTTGTTAAGACGTTATCATTCAACATTATACTTAAAGCACAAAATCTATAAATATATAGCATGTTGCCATAGTTAAACATACACTTTAGTTTAACTTGCTGTTTAAACTGTTAAATACATTTAACAGTTAGAAATGCAGATTTCACAGCAAAATCTGGAGAGGTGTAAACTTGAATATGCAAATTATTCTACAGTTTCTGCTTTTTGATTTGTGGATTAAGGCCTCCAATCAGAATTATTAAAGTATGTTCGATGATATATGGCAGGGCTAGTCAGTTCTGCTCCTTGAGGGTCACTGTTCTGCAGGGTTCAGCCCCATCCCTGGACCAACACACCTGAACAAGCTAATCGAGAGGATTACTGGAAAATTACAAGCAGGTGTGTTTGATTTGGGCTGGAACAGAACTCTGCAGGACTGAAATTTAGTAACCCTTATAAACAATACCAAATACCAGAGGTCTCCAACGAGGTCCACAGACCTGCAGAGTTTAGCTCCAACCTTTATAAGACACACCTGAACTATCTAAACAAGGTCTTTGGGACTGCTAGAAACCTCCCAACAGGTATATTGGAGTTTAACTCTACAGGAACAAGGATTGGATCCTCTGTGTTGTATTGAAGTGACTGGGGCCTGTGAAAATATGTTCTGCTGTTTGCATAAATTAGTATAATACACACACACATGCAACTTTAATGATACAAGTACACATTACAATCTGTAGAATTCATGGTTGTTGTTGTCAGCAGTAAGACACCGTCTAAAGTTACTAATAAATGCTGTATAGCAACATACTGCTGCAGATGAAATGGTGCTACACAAGAGCACATCTTATCTGATAATAGTAGGGCAGGGCAGCAGGTGGCATGCTGAGCTGAGCAGGGCAAAAGTGATTTGTACAGGTTGCTGTTCTCAACAAGTCTATTCTCAATCAAAGCCTCATACTGGCTCCTTATTGACTTCACAGAATTGATCCACAACATCAATCCCAACAAAGTAGATCAGCACTGAGATGATGCTTGTGTACTTTCTTGACCCTTTTTTGAAATGGGTCATAATTTATTGACTAATATTAGGTGTGTTGTTTGTTATATTCAAATAGTTTTCCACATCAGAAAAGATGGAAGACCCAGAACTGTTGCAAGTTAGATTCAAACCCGCATCGCTTGCGTGAGCGCCATGGCTAGCATGTGAGCACATACATTGTGCTGACTGCTAGGTGATGGTTTTGACTGGTATGACAAAATAATATCAGCATGCTAAGAGATTAGCCTAGTTCCTATTGTACGAGAAAATAAAAAATATTAATATTTCATAAAATGAAATTCATATTCAAAAGGAGTTTCTGGTAAATCTGATGATAAGGAATGCGGATTGTCATTTTAATTCAATTTGATACCATCACAGGAATAAAGCATATTATGTTTTTCTTGCGTATAAACTTATCGATTGGATCAGATCCTACAGAAGTTTCCTCGCAGGCTCACAGTGGGTGATTCTGTTTCTGCACAGCTGGGTGAACTTCTTTTTACCTGGATTTATATATTTATTTGTACGTACTTCTTGTGTTCCTGAGCTCTCGGTCATGCATGAACACGTACCCCTGATTTGCTTCGAGTTTGTCATGCATGTCTTCTTACCGCTTTTCTGCACCACGTGGCGGGTGTGCAAACCGCGGGGTGTCCGTAACAACCATCAAATAGGAGCTTTGACAAAAGATAACACAGCTGAGAGACCCAGCTATCAGGTTGTGGATAAGACGGGTGATGATCTGTCTAAAATATTGTTCCAGTGAACATCGGTCTATTCCACCAATGGTGCGTGTCAATAGCTTTTGGTCTCGGCGCTGTCAGATCGGCATCCGTGGCGACCCGCGTCTGATTCTTGCTTGCTGCAATCAGGAAAACAACAGGTGGCTGTGTCTCATTGGTGAACCCAGAACCTGTCAGAAGAACAGATGGAAATTTTCAAACAATGTACCTGACTCCCTGCACCTGGCTCCAGGCTGGCCTGAGGGGAATTTTTCCCAAAATCTGCTGTCCTTTTTTGCCCATCACCAAAGTGAAAACTAATGCAAATTGATGTTTTGTGGTCTTTCTGCTAGTTGTGTGTAATCAGGGATCCCTTTTAGAAGATAATTTCTGTCATTGTTTACTCACAATCACGGCACATAATCATCTTGTTTTATGTAAGTTTTATGGTATTTTTTGCCTATGAATTGTTGAAAATAGTATTTTATTATATTTAATAAAAAATATGTTTTTGTGCTTTACTGAGGAACAATGTAACAACATCATACAGATTTGAAACAATAAGAGGGTTTTGATTGAAATATTCCTATAAATAAAAAACTTATAGAAGCAGGAGACCTGTAGTAAGCAAAAGTAATTTCTGTTATGGGGGAAAAATTATGACAATTTTTGATGTAATATTGTTTATTTCCTGTGAGACTATTTATATTTGCCTATATATGCTTATATAAATATGTGTGTGGGTTTGTGAGTCTACTTACATATGCTTGTGTGTGGTTGGACCTTAATACAGCAATGGGCTCCCTGAAAGTGTTTTGAGTTTTCTAATTAGAACTCCAAAAAATGATGATTCTTTATTCTAAAGATTTTAACTATTAATTGTATTTATTTATTTTGCAGACACTTTTATCCAAAGCAATTTACAGTGAATTCAATGTATGCATTCTTTTTTTATCAGT
Source organism: Yasuhikotakia modesta (assembly GCA_036877545.1). Classification (NCBI taxonomy): domain Eukaryota; kingdom Metazoa; phylum Chordata; class Actinopteri; order Cypriniformes; family Botiidae; genus Yasuhikotakia; species Yasuhikotakia modesta. The sequence continues at coordinate 45,773 of JBAJNP010000134.1, read as the reverse complement.
ACTTATAAAAGTGATTATAAAGACAATAAAGGTGATTTAATTTGATTACTTGCACTCCCTGGAATCGAACCCACAACCTTTGCACTGCTAACACAATGCTACTAGTTAAGCTACAAGAAAGCCTCACAATTATAAGTAGTGTGTGTGTGTGTTTGTGCAAGTTTGTGTGTGTTTGTGCAAGTTTGTGTGTGCACATTAACTTTGTAAAAGAGATTACGTTGTAATATATGGTGTTCTCATAGGTAACATGCCTTGTCAGTTTCGCTTTTGCTTTAGCAAATAACTCTGACCGCAAATGCAGCAAAGCATTCACACAAATCATCCAAGTGTTTACAGAGAGTTGAGTTAATCGTTCTTGCTCAACATCACCTTGTCTTTCGTGGCATTCACGTTCTCTCTAGGGTCCTCGGGGCTGAACATTTTTACTGTTTTAATGCGCCGTCAACTGATGTACGAATGTTGGAATGGCCCGATGTAAGAAACGGGAGTAGATAGTTTTTAATTGGCAAGTGCAAACAGTGTCTCTGGAGCTTCCCGAATGACAGATAAATCATCTGTCTCTCGCTTTTAGCTTAAAACGGTCCCTCAGCGATTAGACCATCTGCTTTATGTGACGCTACGAGTCACTTAAACATTGTTTGTAAGAGTAATTTAAGGATGCTGTTGAAATCTTGAACGAAAGGAGGGAAAACGCAAAAGAAGTCACATCTGAGCTGTAATGAACCATGACCGGCTGTTAAACGCGATGATGTACAGTGACAGTAGCCGAAGAGTGTCAGGTACAACAATAATTCTGCAACGATCATTCAAGAAAATGGTAGTTTTGGTAATAACAGGATTCTCATTTAGTTGGTTATGTAGTTGTTTACTTCATGATTGCATTAATTATTTAAATAATTGATGTTAATTATATTTTACCACATGTTCTGTTTTGCCTATAGGGCCATAAGCAATATTACTTATCAGTACAAGTACTGTTTTTGGTAAGTATTTTAAAGTAGGCCTATGCTACCATATATTACAACAACTTTTTCCCTGTGCCTCAAGAATGTAAGTATCTGAAAATTTCCCAACCCTAGTACAGTATTTAGCATTGTTGTTTACAGTTCTGAATAGATAGACCTTGAAATTTTAAATGACAAACCTTCTACAGGGGCATAGTCTGCCTACAGTGGTGTTCCTGTCTAAAAATACTCTTTGCCTGTAGTAGCACACAGTCCCGTCTCTAAAAAACAGCGGTGGTTCCTGTCGCTGCTCTCCATGGCTGTCCATCTGGGAGGCAGCCTGCATACACTTCTAAATGAGAAAGTTGGGTCTGATCGTCCAGCCATGACAAAAATAGATTACTCTGGAAAAAGAGAGAGGGAAGGGAGACCAACACTGTGTGTGTGTGTGTGTGTGTGTGTGTGTGTGTGTGTGTGTGTGTGTGTGTGTGTGTGATTGGATCGATTGGTATAAGGTAGACACTGGACTTGTAGAATGTGAAGTGCAGAGTGTTTGTCTTGTTTGAAAAGCTGCCAAAAAAAGAAAAATCAACATAAAAGCAATATGAAGTTACAGAAAACATCAGCAAAACAGAATTTTGAGCCGGAGCTATCTGAAAAGCGTCAGTCTCCAAGAAATATGACTTTAATATCTCAATCGATAAGTTAGTAATCTCACATGTGTCTCTTGAAGAGTTTGTGACGAGATCTCATCAATGTCACACAAAGCGCTTGGATTTATCAAAATTTCTATAAGAACTTAAACGTTTCTCATCAGCTTCTCCCAAGATCAAATTATCTGAGCTATGTTTTGGAGCTCTTTACTGTATGATTATAATTTTAGTTTTACACTCTTACTGTATGGCACGTGAGACAAAAATGACTGAAATTAATCAATAGATCAATAGAGAATTCTCAATAGAGAATTCTAGCACATCCTGCTAACATAAGAACATCTTCTTAAAACAACATTCATGTCATAGAAATAATTTTCTTTTCAACCCAGCCTGTTTTCAAACTTAAAGGAAATAACAGATCGAAATGAATTGTGTAGAAGTCCCTCACCCAGATCTTAACCTGTGCTTAAACTCTGATTGGCTGTCAGGAATGTTGTTCTTTGGCCAATAAGAATATTGATTGAGGAGCTCTGCAAAATCATCTTCACAGAAAATTCCATCAAATCTCCTAAGCAATGAAAGAACAACCAATAAAATTCTGTGGGTCATTCCTCCACGGGATTTGTTTGAAAATGTTTTTCTTTTGTATTTAAACTTATTTTAAGGAAAAACTTTTTTGTCTTGAGATGAGAAATTATTTCTCCAAACAAAATTACTCCTTTTATATGGGACCGTAAATGTGAAAAAAAAAATTAAGGATAAAAGGAAAAATAACTCATTTTTCTGCATTAACTTTTAAAGCCTTGCATATTCTTCTCTCACAGCAGGAGTCTTGAAAGTGACAGAGAGAACATGACTGAACTGTTAGCCAATAGCGCTTCAGTTTAAAGCTGTGTATTGAAATCAGGTAAACGTGTAAGTGTCAATCTTAAAACCTCACCTCATGTTTTACTGAGACGTACACAGAGGAAATTGCAGGCTTGTGTGATAGCACTGTTGTACGCCAGAGACACATACAGGTAAAAAAAACACAAGGCAAACAGAATTCTATTATGCGAACCAGCGACAGTGGCCCACATGCATTTGAAAACATTGCTTTTGATAAATGTGCTGGGGTTACTATGGAAACAAAAGCTGTCCATTAAATGGGGAGCCCATTGTGTTTGAAAAAAGCTGTTTTGCTGCTTGAACATCTAGGACACAAAACAGTTGAAAATAAACCTGGTATTGTACAATTTTACTGGCAAATTGATTATGAAAGGCATGTGATGTGCATGTGTGTGTGTGTGTGCATATATGTATATATATGTATGCATGCATGTCTCAAAATAACAGTCACACCACAATACTACCTGCAGTGTGTTGTGGGTGGTTGCTAGGGTGTTGCTGTGGTGTTTGCTGTGTTGGTAGAATCCACCCACAAATCACCATGATATTATGGCCTGCATATCGGTTTAAAGCCACCTTCAATGTAACGAAATATATATCAACTTACATTGTTAGATGTAAGTTGAATTATACACAATATAATTTAATGTAACTTGAAAAATGTAACTTCATAAATTATTTTTATCCACTTTACTGTCCACCATGCAAAAATAAGTGCCTGAAGAGAGGTGTTATTGTCAGCAATGCAAGTGGTCTGATTATAAAACAATCCTAATCCGGTTTCCATTCAGTTTAGTCAGAATGACACACTGAGTCAGTTGATCATATGCAAACAAACACACATTTTGAAATAAAGAAGTTACACTTTCTTCTTTTCTTATTTTCAAAAGAACTTTGTTCTGTTTTATCAAATAAGTTATGTATGCATAGATCTAACTAACTAGTTGATAAATCACACCTTTCAAACTGTTCCAGAGTTTTCACGCATTGACATAGCATGTTCATTACTCATCTTTAAATTGACTGCTTTGAGGCATCCAGTAATAAGGAAATATGATCGTTTCCAACTTCCATTCCCTGAATATCGTCTCTAATTACATTTTCACTCTGTGTCTGTGTTAAATGAATGCTCCCTGCCATTGCCTCTTCATTTCTGTTAGTATTCCAGAAAGTTCTGGTGCTACGCACCGGGATAGAGGCTTAGATTACTGCTTTTATTTACGTGAATAAACAACCGTGTAGATTGCCATTCAATTCTCTTTGCTTAGGAAACAAGCTTGGCTTACAACTACCTGTTTTCGAGTAGTCTATTGATTACTAGTGAAGATGACACATGCATGACAATGTCACAAAAATGGGGCCAGATTCACCAAAATGAGACCAGGAGAGAAAATTAGCCCATTTTGTTTTTTTCTGTGAGGTAAACGGTGCTAGGCTATGAGGTGAGATCACTTATGAAGTGCAGTAATTTGATAAACAAAGGTTTTGATTTGATAAACAAAGGTTGAATAGAATTTTTAAGGAAACGCATATGTAAATGTAGCCTGTATTTGCACCTGCCTTTTTACCTCGATTCGGTTTGGATCATAACAGAGCTCAAAAGGAAGAAGTAAATGAAGATGGGGCTGTTAGGCAGATTAGCATCTTAGATACAGGCTTCCTTCACTCAGGTGAAACGCAGTTAATTTAAGTTGGTCTATCTTGACTTTTTTCATGTTAATTGTGACATCTATGCCTTAAAGAGATCAACAATTAGGAAAATTTTGGAACTTTTGAAAAAAAAGGAACTTTCTTCAGTTTCTAAACACATAGCAAATACCAACACGCTATCCAATGAATGTTTCATTATTGTGACCCTTATATACATAGAGTGCAGTCAAGGATGTAGCTAGTAGAGTAAAAAATAGCCAAGGTTGCAGGTTTGCTTGCCAGGAAATGCAATGTGTTCCTGGCAGAGCATTGCGTTAGCAGTGCAAAGGTTGTGGGTTCGATCCCAGGAAATGCAAGTACTAAAAATAAAATGTACTAAATAAATAAAATGTATATTTTATTGTATTAAAGGACTAAATAAAATTGTCTGCCAAATGAATAAATGTAAATGCAATATACAATTATAGGGCCCATTTTAATGTGCAGTACATACTATATGTACTTAGTACATACTTCATTAGTCTAACAACTCTTGCATAGCCAGACCTTTGACTGAAACAGATCTACACTGACCAAAAAAACTGAGTGACAACTAGCCTCGGCCTTCCCAATAAGTCTCTTGCCTCATTCTATTTCTTCTCTCCTGCCAGACTTGATTGTGCAAACTCAACATCTGTCAGGTGATTGGTGAACAGACACTGCCACATGTTCGGTCCTTGCTCTAAAGCAAACGCTGTGACAGGTCCCTCTTATAAACACGACCCAATGTCCATTATGTGACAGAATTCATCACGACCTTCCCAAACAACATTGACATTGACATACAGAGCAGGAAATGTGATGACGGTGACCGTGTGCCTCTTGTGTGTGAGATGGAAATGTGAAATTCATCCCAAAGCCTATTTTACATATTCACATTATACATTCACATCATTTCCACAACACCCTGCATATACTCCACACATCCACTTTGTAACAGATGCCGATATGTAATTTTGTAAATTTTTTCTATTTTCTCTGTTTTGCAGGCTGTAAGTTGCACCACCAGCAGATGCAGTAATATGTTAAACAAATGCTTCTTTCTTCAAAATGGTGGTTTGTGGCAGACAGCTCCATTTGGCTGATAGTTTTTCTCAGCGTGGGTCCTGGGCCGCAGTTATCATTCATTCCATATCTTGGTGTGTAAACCACACCATGTTTCACGTCACTCTCCCTTCACTCATGCCTGTCTCCCTTCCACCCTGTGCGATCAATACGAGTTAAACCTCTAATTTCCTAAGCTTGCTGTATGTTTTTTCCCCCCAATGTGAACAGTGTTGTTCCTAACATATTGCCCCTTTGAGCGTGTGCACTAGTATACTGGACTGGCTGGAAATCATTAAATTTGTGCCATACAGTAAACTTACTTAAGGGCTCCTGAAGGACTGTGTATTGTCCGTGAAATGTATTCATTAAGGGCTGTTACAGAACCCCCCCCCCTCACTCCACGCTCTGCCCCACAGCCAGTGGCTTAGATTTTAAAGTGACCTTTTGGGATTCTAAACAGTGTGCTTGAAATCACTTGATTTCTGTACTTCACTAATGAGAACGAAGCGGTTGGTTGCGAGTGATTAATGGTTTTCCTTCATAACCTGGCAGGGCAGATCATAAAAAAGTCATTTTCTGAGTTCCTTGCTGCCTGATCAACATTTTCAGATCCCATCAGACTAAAGGTCCATAACAGGGCGGCTAAAAGCCAGCGTGAGAATATAAGGTCACAGAACTTCATTTTGGTGGACAGAAACCACAGGAAGTGCTAGACTAACATGGTGGAACCTGTGATTAAGCTACAGTAGTGATTTGTGGAGAGACTGTAGAGTATGATGGAGCTGATGTAGGCTATTCTTCTGTGGATGAATGAGGTCTCTCTCTGAGTGCTCTCTCTGCTCTGAGGAGCGTGGAGTGGATGATGGAGGAATCATCTGTGTGAAAGGGAACTAAAGGACAGGATCACTTCAGTTTGACAGACGGGGAGAAGATGATATACATGGCAGACAAAGAACTATAGAAGCATCTCAAAGATGGATGTTGAAATCTCCCAACAATGATCTGGAACAACAAAAATCTTATCCTGCAGCGTTCTTGGAAAATTGGTGGTTCTTTTGATCCATGACAATAACGCGGTTCAGTTTCCAGTCCTTAAAGCCTGCAAGAGCGTTAGCATTTGCAAGCTATGGGTTCCCTCTGGAATTTCTAATGGGGCTTTAAAAAAGAGAGTATATGCAATATGCGTTGTGGAAAACATTGTTTGAAGAGACTTTTGTGTCACTTTCACCTCAGATCTAAAGTTTGAACTACTGTGTGCTTTGAAAACATTTGTTGAGAACAAGCTGTTACAAGGTGATGCGTTTAATAGGTCCACACACAAAAGGTTTACATGCTTCACAAATGATGTGTAGTTCACCAACTATAGTCCTTATGTAACTATTTGTAAGCATCTTTTTAAAGCACACAAATAGGTTTGAAATTAAGGTTTAAGATATGATTGTAAAATACAGAGTCATGTTAACCACAAATCTTATTTTCCTCATAAATTAAAAACTGCTATGCAAAAAAAAAACAATTAGAAATTCTCAAGGGAAGCCAACACACCTACTGGACTGGCCTAAATGACATCATGCTGACATCATGATTCAACAGGTGTTTACTTAATCTGTATGATCTGAAAATGTCACTTGATAGTTTTAGTAATTTTTGTCTGTAACACACAGACAAAAGTGTGAAAGATCTTATATGTAAAAAATAAAAACATTGAAAAAAATCAATGTCTTACATGCACTACATTGATTACATTAAATAATTATTATAAAGTAGCAAGCAAAGAAAATGTGATTTTAATCCTTGTGTGGTCTTAGAATTCTCTATACTAATTGTCTAATAGGGTAAAAAATGACCTGCCTTCACTAAACCTCTAAAAAAACAAACTCTGTAAATGTCTAAGTTTTAAAATGATCACAGGTCATTTTGACCCTTAAGACAACACAAGGGTTAAAATGTAATTTCTTAAAGAAAAAGGCTGAAAAGGTTTAATGCATGTACGTGTTTAATAAAAGATGTTTCTTACTGCATTATTTTATAAATGCCATATGAGTAGTTTTATATAACACAACATAGTCTTCTGGAACCCAGGAGAAAAAAAGATAAATTTTAAGACTTACAAAATAGAGACTCTTTTGCTCGTTGCGGAGCCGTACACAAAAACGAACACATACACTCGCATATGCATTTATTTATGACACCAATACAATCTGTGGTGTAAAAAATGTGGTAAAGAAAAGACATTGTGTGAAGCGAATGTGATTGTCAGTGAGGAGAAAGCGAGAAATGGCTGAACATTAGCATTCAAGATACATTTCATCCATTTAGCTTCTCTTTGTGGATGGAAATGTTTTTATACTCAGCTGTGCGTCTGGATATTATTCACGGCTGTCAAACACTTTCCAGAGGCAACCCATCCTGAAAAAGAAATGTTTATACTCGCGCACACACACACACACACTGCGAAAAAGACATCACTCTCTGTAAAAATGTTTCTGAAATCCATTTTGTTGACAGGGCCTTTTCACTTACTGATTTGATGCCTGGAAAGAGACAGTACTTCAGCCTTAACTTCACATGTTACCTGAGTGAATTTACCCTGTGTGCCTTAAAGCAAAAACACGAGAAAAATTAACACTGGGAAGGAGAAAGAAAAAATGTGCGGCTTGCGATAATTGCTTTGAGTGAAAACGACAGCTGGACGCTGTTTTTTTTCCGTTCTGAGGATGTGACGTGGTCGAAACATGCTTCTTTTCGGTGGCAGACGCCATAACCCGACCCGTGTAAAACAGATTAGAGCCCCTCGCAATCTGCTTTTTAATGGGACGGCGAATAAATGTGTTGATATTATGAGAGGGATAAATGATAATGACTCGCTGATATAAATGGTGTGTGCATAAGGAACCAGGCTGCTTGACACCAGGGCGGAGAAAAACATTGCTCTTCCTCATCTGGTTTTTACCTCCCTGGGAGAGAGGAGTGAATTTGTTATGTTGTTGCTATTAGTGAACGCAGGAGTGGATTGATGCTGACGTTAGCAGGGCTTGTCCGTGTCTCGCCCGTCTCAGTTTGTTTCTGTGGTTACAAAGGACTAGATGAGGAAATGAGCAAAGTTTCAAACAGCCAAACAGTTAGGAAACCACATACTATACATACAGTATAGTATAGAAATAATCACATTATTTGTTGTTTTAAAACAGGAAGCGATTTACATAATAAACACCCATCTCCATATAAGGGCTTCACAAGCAACATCTGCAAAGCCATTTGTCATTCTCTGTAAACATATCCTTACATATCCCATATCCATATCCTCTTTAAAGATGTTGCCCAAATCTCTGATTTTTGTATGTGTGGTTTTAGTTCAGAATTTATAAATCTTTTATTTATATTCATATATTCATAACTTCAAATATTTTTTCACTATACATATATATGCAGTTAGTGAATAAAACCCGGTTAGCATAGACGCTAGCATAACTTGACTCTAGCGTCTGACCCTTATGACAAGTGTTGTGCAAGTGCATTTTTAGTGAATCTGTGATTTCTCAATGTATCATGCAATGCAAATGAGAGCTCATCTTTAATGACAGGAAGAGGAAACATCTGGCAAATTGCCTTCATTAAGGCTGCCAAAAAAGCGGGCAGACCTAAAGGGAAGATTCAAATTGAACTTCACACATAAACATGCTGCCAAAATAAAGCTCTGGTGTCAAAGGTGTTTGTTGACAGCTTCTTCAGCTAGTGACAAATTATGAAGACATATGATGAGGAGCTGTCACTTTAATATCTGTTTTGAGTTTAAGAAATCATTGTGAACTTTGAACTGAGTGAGGTGATGTTAAACCCACATTTAACAGTAGTAAGTTTACAAGACTTTATATTTGTTGATCTATTATAAGACTTGGGGGTGTCAAGTTTAGTGTAAATAAAATATATTTATAATTGTCCATAGTGAACTGATGCTTTTACATTTTTTAAATTATTTAACTGATATTTCTTTTTCTATATATAATAAGTCTTTCTCACTTTTATATATTACAAATGATAATTAATAAATAATATTTACAAATAATAAACAAATAAATATATTCTTTTACTGGTCTGTTGAATAGAACAATTCTGTGTACCATCCAAACACGTATGTAAACAACATTCCACTCATCTGTAGCCAAAGTAACAGAAGCTTTGCTAAAGACAGGGACATGTGTTGTATTATCAGTCATATCCGCATCCTAACTGCTGAGTTGTGTCACATTGCATGTCAAAACCTACTAGAGCTCTGTCGAGATCAAGCCAGTCAGGACACATTTAGGTCAGGGTGTCAGATGGGCGATATTTCGGGGTCACCTAAGCCTCACCCCCACGACGCCAAGCAGCTGGGTAGGGAGGGAGACAGCAGATGCACCTTCCCCATCACGTTTGACACCTCTCCATCCATCCGCTGTCGCCCTCAGCTGTTTGCGTTATCCTGCCGTTATCGCTGTGATTAGCGCTCTCTCCGTTTGATGTCATTGCTCAGAAGCAAGGGAGAAATCTGAAGGAGGGGGAAGAGAAGAAATGATTGATGTCTTTGTGTGATGCAAGAAAGCGGAGAAGGGGGCAAACTGTACAGACTCCAGCTCCAACAATATTTTAGGGGCGTCAAAGCAAAACTGCGAAAGGAGCTTTAGAACAAAGTTCTGATTTATTGCGCTTCTTTTTCACCATTTTTACACTTCGCACTGCATAAACAATAAAGACCAAATTTACTAAAAGTTTCTGTACTTTTGCATGTGGTATTTTGGAAATAAAGTGGAAAAAGAGGTGATTTACTGTCAGTGCTGATGTATTGCGGCCAAACGGCACATTTCTATGTTAATTAGGCTTTTTATAGATAGACTTTATCACAGAAGTTAGGGCTGTTTGTCTGGTGTAATTCAAGTTGAGCTCTTATCATCCTTAGACAACAGGTAGTAAACTGAATTTAGTTTAAAAGATGTTTGTTTACATTCATTCATGATCAAGTTAGAGGCAGCTAGTGATTCTGGCTGAAAGAGCCTTTAAATAGTTTAAACTCTATTAATTGCCTGATTAGAGGCAATTAATTAACCAGTTATGTTGTGCAATCTTGTAGCTTAACTGGTAGAGCATTGCATTAGTAGTACACAGGTTTGAACCCAGGGAACGCCATACTTAAAAAAAAAAAAAATGTGACTAGTAAATAAAAAGAAAAGTGTCTAGTAAATGTTGTCTTTTTAGGTGGTGTGCTACTGTACCATGCCAGTGAAATATGCAAGATGGAAAATCTACCACAGGTATCAAAATCTTGCCTGAACTACATATTGAAGTGTGCAAATAATGTTTAACAGAAAATTGTCACAATTTTTGCACAGTTACCTGAATTGCATAGTTCTTGTAAAGATGTGCTAAAACAATGAAGGTAGAATTTTTTTTTTAATTTTTGGTTGTAAATTCCTCCCAGACTGTGCTTTGGGCTATAGGGGAAATAATTCTACAATAATTCTCTTGTTTATTTATTTACTTGTGTAAACATTTGCCTCTTTAATAAACTTTATTTAGCTATAGCACATTTTCACATGTTTGAAAATGTACAAGGAAGCCAACATCACAAAGGAGAGGAATTTTTAACATTACAGGCCTCGATTGATTCCCATCACTGTGACTGACAGATCCAGCTGTTTCGCCTGAGGCCGATAGAAGCGAGTCACTGCGTCTCATTCATTATAGCCTCATAATAAATTCAAGATATACATTTTTATTAGAACTTGCAGTCCCTGGGCTTGAACCCACAACCTTTGCACTGCTAACACAACACTCTACCAGTTGAGCTACACCAGGACTGGCGATGCCATCAACAACAGTGGATTTTCCCTTTGAGAATTCTATTACAAGCTAAAGGTATTTTCTGACAGCATTCACACACCAAAGGGTTTATCATGAAAAACAACCAGATATAAGAAAATTATTTCAAAATGTTCCTGAACAGCTGCTGGTATTTATTACCTTCCCAAAACCAGTCAGTTCTTTCCATTCTGTGCATGTGTTCCAGAGCTTCCCAGGGTTTGGTTTCCATGGTCCATTGGCTCAGCTAGACACGATGGATCACCCCCAACTCTTGCTCTGCCGCACACTAGACCGGTTCATCTCTTTCTTTCTGTTGGAAATGCCGGATGTCTGCAGCTCTGTCCAAATCTTCCCATTTGTTATGAATCGCCCCTCCGTACTGGCGCGTACCATCGCTCTCGGCCCCTCACTGGGTCTTAATCAAGGCTGGCATCGGAGAAGGAACAGGTGAGCGCTGCTAATGAAAACCATTACAAGGGCTTTCCAGTGGAGAGTTGAGCCTCAGGCTTAACCAAAAGGCTGGATGGTCCTTCTGATGGGGGTTTATGCCCTTCTGATTGGCAGATGTGTTTGGTTTGGCTCTTGTGTTGACACCTTCACTGATTTGTCTGACAGCTATGTGGATAGGATGTAGCGGCCCATGCTAGCACAGCTGGGGAAGCATATTTATAAACAGGGGACTTTAACGGGAGTTAATGGTTTTGAGACTGAATGCAGTTTTAACTAGTGTAAATAGAAAAACTACTATGGTGAGGAGGACTGGTTAATATAAGTGCTGGTACAATGTCAAGTTGTGAAGCATTATTTTACTATTATTATTTTACTATTATCTTACTATATTTTACTATGTGAACCTTGATGAAGACACCTAAAAGTCATAAATTATATTTTTAAAAGATTTTGTTTTTGGTATTTTTATTTTTTTTAAAAGATATTTTGTAAATGTTTTTCCCAACAGATTTCAGTACATCAGAACATGAACAAATTAATGGCAGCACAATTTTCACATTGCAGTTTTCCAACAAAAGTGCCACTTCAATGTTTCTTTAAGAATGCACAAACAAAATAGTTCTTTTACTTAAAAAAATTGCTTAGGAAAAACTTGAGCGAGCCAAATCTATTTAATTTGGCTTACAAACATACTCACATAAGAATGTAAATTCATGGCTGTCTGAGGCAAACGCTCATCTGTGCTGGGCGATACCAGGTTGCTGTGTCATATCTATAAGAGCAGTAATCCGGCCTTTTAGTCGGCTCAGTGTCCGCATAAGCATTCGGCTCTGGTGCGTAACCAGTCGCTCTAAATGGCTTTGCCGGGTTTGATAGAGATTAGTGTCCTGTGCCGTAATGACCCCTTAAATTAGTACCCAGAATTAGACTAATTAGAAGTGTGTGCTTTCCTTTAATTAAGAGCTGAAATGCATCGTTGACTTCAGTGAGTTTTCGAAAGTTCATCTGGGGCCCTCAGAGCAGGGGTTGTCGGCAGCCCTCCAAAACCAAGCGTCACCCCGGACTTCTAAATGACATTATTCACAGTTGACTTGGCTGCGCTCACGGTAAAATCACTGCACCCTCCGCGCCAGGTCCCCAGCCCCCCCACCCCCCGACACACCCAGGCTTCTTTCAAACACGCTATTTCAAAGCGGCTGTCCCCCTGTGTTCCAGTGAGATTTGAAATTGCATGTATACTGCCCTTCAGAGTAAAGTGTTTGGGCACCCTTGGTTTTAAACCAATCTAATCCTTGTAATCGCAGATTGTGTTCAAACCTCTCCGCGCCTGCGGAAAGAAAAATGGAGGTTGGAGAGTTCGAACACAATCCCTGCCAGTATCGAGCCATGACCCGAATAGCAGCCAATATAGTGCCTTATTTCTCTATACTTTAAGAGATATGTGCTTGCAAAGCGAAAGTGACAGATAGTGTTTTGTGGCCAGCAGGGAGATACGCTTGTCCCCTATATAAAATGACAAGTGCATTTTCCGAAAAGAGAGACTATAATGTTTTTCTATTTAGCAGTTGACAGTTTGCCTTCGTCATAACATGAGCTTAAGGGGTTGGGAACAAGCATGATTATTTTTGGCCCCAGGCGTCTCTCTCTCCACAAATTGAAATCTTTTGTGGGGAAGTCACCGTACGTGGCCCAGCAGCAAGGAGATCACCAAAATCAGCATGCAAAGTGAATCTGCTATATTCGCTTTCATTGACCCCCATCTTTGCACTGAGCACAACAGCAAAAGAGAAAAAGCGTCTCTTTTCTAGCAGTGTCCTGTAAGTCTATCACATTTTTTCTGGTATGGAGTTTTGTGAAGCTGTGAAGCATTAAGCACATTAGGGTGGACTGCAGTTGTGTTGTCGTTTGTTGAACCTGGAATCAAAATGGTGTCTGACACAGAGATATACTTTATGGAAATCAAACCACCTGGTGCTTCATCTCTGTATGAAGAATGAATTGGCCCTCTGTCTGTACTGTGGAGCATCTGTGAAAAGCGAACAAATGGTATCAATTTAGAATGTAAACCCAATTCTTATTTTAATATGTACTTTTAAACAGCATTAGTCCACTCAGATTATTTATATTTTGATTGTGGTTCTAAAGGAACTTTTTAAATTGAATTGAGAAATTTATTAGCGGATGGTTTTATTCAAGCTTTATTTTGCGATATTTTATATAAAATATGTATCAAATGAATTTATTTATATAAAATATATTTATATCAAATCATTTATTTTCCCGTAGATTTGTGGCAAACTGTGTAAAATCAGCCATCACCCATTTCATTTTTATTTGAGCGTATTTAAATAAATACATTTGGCACTGGTGAGTGTTAATTTTAAAACTTGCTTTATAATATATTTGCTCGTGAGGCAAATGCCACTTAAATCAAAATTGAAGAACTTAAATATTACAGTATAAAAGTAAAACAGCTTCATTATTATTGTGTATTTTTATCTGTGCATAAGTAACAACAGCATCTAGATGTTTGTGTTGAAGTTCTCGCCACCCACGGCTTCACACATTTGCATACAAATTGCCTGACCTCACCAGACCTCTGAGGGGACCAATACTCCCAACATCTGCATTTTATGCAAAATATATTTTCAAAAAGGTATTTACGGTAAACCTTAAAAGCCCACGCACCCTGAAACGTACCGACAACATAGTTACAGGAGGTTAACCTGTAATTTACTGATAACAATACCTAAATATATGCTTGGTAATAAATTAAAAGATTGTATATGTGAACTTTGCATTGTGGGTAAAATCATGCCAGCACCCCGGTATTCAGCTGGACAGATCTTTTGCTGTTGTCTTTATACAGCCATTAAAGATAATCACCGCTTTAGAATGTGGGTTGGATTGTTGTGTTCTACCAGACTATCAGAGGGTCAAGAAAGCAGCACAAAGAGATGCACCAGTAAAGTACTTCAGACAGATTGCCACTTTACAACACTGTGCACACTTTCCATTCCAGGGGCTGAAAGTTTAATCTTTTTAAGCTCTGAGAAAGTACCAAATAAAATGAGTAAAACTGATGGCACTTTCATTGCTAGCCGTTTGCATTGGCCCATCACAGCTGCTACGTAAGGGCAATTGTGCATCACTCAGAATGGCCAAATAAAATATAGAGATGAATTTTGAAAAAATAAAAATGAATGGTTGCTATTTTGCATGTGGCCTGACTAAAATATGCGACTGTTGAGTTGAACATAAGCTCATCTGTATTGCAAACTGTACAGATTAATTGCGTTGATGATTCTTTAATTTTCTGTCTTCTGTTAAATGAAAATGATAATTTACTTACTTTATAGAAACAACAAACTCATTTTTTAATGAAGCAACAAACCTAAAATGCACATCATTCCTGGCCGACACTGTATGTAAGAGATAAAGTACAGTTGTTAATTTTAACAACTGCAGTTTTGTTTAAAATCTCTGACTTTTAACTTTTAGACTTTATCTTCAGGTATTTTGGTGTATCTGAGCACAGTTGTAGATATAGCTGAGATCTCTATTGAAACTTCAGAGGAGACACATTACTGAGATTACTGAGAAGTGGTACATTTAATCGCATGGTTGTCTACAAGTTATTAAAGATATCTCATCTGTGATGTGTTGTCCTTTGGGTTTACTCCATATGCAGTTCACACTAGTACCGTAAATCTGTAAATTTCTCTTCTGTCTGTAGGCCTTCATGTCTAAATACTTCAGAGAAGGTAAAGACAATTCTTTGCTCATCATATTGCCAGGGGAATTAATTTATGATTGTATTGTAAGTCGAACACCTACCTCTTTCACTTTCAAAGCCGCTTTCTTATTTGAGGGATTTTTATCATTATTTCTGTGTTCTTTAATTCCTTTTTAGTGCTTGTCATCTGTCTTTGTTGTCAGGGGCCAATTCAATCTGTCCGTGGGTCCAAGCGCCTCGTTCCCCAGAGATTTTCCGTCTTTGACGCATTTGAGAGCAGCTGTCAGAAAGGTCTCTTGCTGTTAAGTCATCTGTCATGTCCAGACAGAAGCTTCATCGTCACCTGTCATTCGTATTCTGACACTTTTCTATAGAGACTTTATCTCTGTCGTACATGCCAAAATTGATTCTGACCACAAGGCCGCTCAGAGTCAGGTGTTCATGGGACATGCAGTTCCCATTTCAAGTGTCGGTACTGATCTATATTGGAAGGTTTTGATATACACAGGGCGGGCGCACCCGCCCTGTGCACTCTCAGACACACCAGACAAAGACAAGCTACTGATTCCAAACATTGTTTCTTTTTTTTACATTTTCTAATCAACCTCTTCGTATGCATGCTTCACACCCCCAATTAAGACGCGAGCTGTCGTTCTGGGTTCATTGCAAATATGTATCACTGCTTTACATAAATCAAATCTGAAATGAACTCATAAACTCACAGTTTATGTTGCCACCAACTCTTGTAAGGTGTATTTATGTATGTGAAAATTAAAATCTCTGTCATTCTTTGTAAATATAAATATCGGTTTTGCAGATTGTCAGACAGTTTGACTCAAAACACACTGTAACTGTTTTTTTTCTTATTGCTCAGAGGTTTGTCTTTCAAAACCCACAAAACTTACTGAAGATGAACTTAAATCGAATTAAAGTATGAAGTTGTTCCCAGATTTCATTGGAAAAAATCGAAACTGACACAAATGAATAAATTGTTGCATAGGAGCATAATTTGATGCAAAGAGATTTTAATGTGTTAATACTGAAAACCTTGACTTTTGATAGTCAAAACAGAAGATTTTATATCAAATCTGAGCACAGTTTGAAACATAGTTGGGATATCTTTTGAAAATGTGAAATAGACATATAAGATTACAATTTTTTTCTCAGGAGAAAAATCAAAGTAAGCTAAAATATCCATTCATCTCTCTTACATCCATCTCAGTGCTGTCAAACGTGTGTGTGAGTGTGTGTTCTTTTTTCTATTATTAAACATACTAAGTGATGCTTTTTGAAAATGTAAAAATGCAAAAAGAATTCCCTGACGGTTAAGGTTTTTGGGAAGGGTGAGGGGAAAAAGATACATTATTAAAGCCATTATGTCCATGAAGGTCCCCACAAAACATAGAAACCTAACACATGCGTATGTATTTGTGTGTGTGTGTGTGTATTACCACACTAAGTATATAGTGTGGATATATTAAAGGCTATTTGTAGAGATGGCATGTTTGATGTACATTTGCCACCTTGTTCTGCCCAAACAAAGCTCTTGACAGCTTGGGCTCCACTCCAGGTGTAAAATTGGTTGATTGGAAGAAATGGGCCACTCTTCTGCCATCAGCCCTGGTGTCCTCTTCTCAGCTGTTCAGCAAATGAGACCCCCCCTGACTCTAATGCTCGACTCCAGTTACATGCTCGAGCCTTTTCCCCAGCCCTGCCTTTTACCAGGACAGAGTTCAAACCTTCCATGAACACCTCTGTGTTGTTTTATTATCTGTTTTATAGAAGGTCTTCAGTTCCTGACCTTTAAGAAACCTCTGTAGTGTAATGATTTGTAGAAGGTCTAAACTGATAATGGAAGTCAACTGATAATGGCTGTTTTTTTGTATCTCATACAGTGTAATTATTTAAAATGTGTTCATGATGTACTTCACCTAATGTGTTGTCCTGTGCCCATTTTAGCACATAGATGGAGGAGGTATTGCTTTTGTGAAGGGTTTATTCTGCACAGATAACCAAAAGTACAGTGTGTGTGTGTGTGTGTGTGTGTGTGTGTGTATGAGAGAGAGAGAGAGAGAGAGAGAGACATGAAGCGAGAGAGGGCTTGTTGTAAACAATAACATATTCTCCTACCAAAGATCAGAGTTTAAAGATACCTCAGTTTTGTTTAATTCTTAGGCTGCATTGAATATATATATATATATTCATATATATATATTACAATGAAAACAATCCCAGAATGCTTTGCTAAAAATAAGTCCAAAATGGTGGACAAGGCAAGATAAAACATGCTTTGATATGTAAATAATGCCATATCTGAATACTTATTAACACTACCGTACATATTTCACAACCAGTCACGGGTCACATGTGTTGCATGTATTCCGGGCATGTTTTTGGACACATAAAGTGGGTACAGCACACATCCAATGGACTTCTCTGTTCAGTCATTATAATTCCCCTTTCCTCCTCAAGGGCTTATTTTTTAGCAGTGCATATTCATCTGTTCTGACAGCTGTCGGACTGGTTGTGTATTTACTCAGCCTTGTCCGCACCAATCTCCTGTTATAGCTGCGCGGGAGAATTTTTTTATGGAAATGAGCCAGTTTAATTGGTCCCTGTGTTATTTGCATAACAAACCTAATAATAATGAATGGGGACTGATCGTCAACAGGGTCTTAAATTTCATAATATTAATAAGCAGATTGCAAATTGCTATTATTGCTGTATATTGGCTAAGCCAGAGGTTTTCATTATTGCAGAAGGGCCGAGATTTCAGGTCGTCGGAGCAAGGTTGGCCCTCGTCGATTTCATTTACCAATTATAACTTGCCAGTTGGTCTGAGAGCACACGGCAATGCAACAGAGATTAAACTCTGATACCTGTCAGACGCATTAATGAGGCAACAAGGCAGGACATCAGGAAATACAGTTATCCTTGATTATGAGAAATAAATAATTGGGTTTTCAGGTTTGTATGTGTTTAAGAGATGTTTTACACAGGCAGGCATTTCAACTAAACATGTACGCTGAAAATGTTTAATCACAAATGTTTAACTGTGCAGTGTTGTATTTAAGGCCCATGTTTATATTTCTTCTCTTTAAATACTCATGCTGTATCTTAAGAAAGGTCATAAATATGACCTTATATGACATATATACCAGGATAGAATTTTTGGTGATACTTAGAAAAGTCTGTGCTGTTTTTTTCTATGTTATAATAAAAGGCTTACTTTATAAAGTCATTTTAAAAAATGGATGGGAAGTAATGACACAGGAAAATCTATACATTAGTTACTAGATATGAGGAAAATGATTCTGAAGAAAGTGTTTGGTTTAATATATTTTTATATTTTAATAATATACTTCTGTTTTTTAGTCAGTTCATTGCAACTGGGAAACATCTGCTTATGTTTAGTAAAACACTAACTAGCCCTAATTCACCTGTACGTTTGCTTAAATTGCTCTTTTTTAAAAGTTAGCATTTGCTAATGTTTAAATATAGCTTTATTTGTCATGGCTGCACATGTGTGGAGAATGTTAAAATGTTCAGTGTACAGTATGACTGCGTGCAGCCGTGGTATGAACTGCTAGTGCAGAGTGAGGTTCAGTGTTTCTCAACATAAATGCAGCTGACAGTTTACTAATGACTTCTGCTGCCGAGGACGCATGCCAGTGTGGCATTATGGGACACATCCTGTTTGCGGTCAAACAGAACTTCCAAGTCATTTGCAGCTGATGGCAACATCATTTCAGCACCTGACGGCAAATCCTGGAAGACTGAGTGAAACAGGGTGTCTGGCCCTGTGTCCGGAATGTTTAAGAAATAAGACCAATTTTTTTCTTTTTTGGCCCTTTAAATGACACACATTTCCACAATAGAGCCATTTCCAATTGCTTTGCATTCCAGTACATCCACAGCATTGCAAATACGGTTTGCTTTCGCTTGAGGTTTGAGCTTTGTGAATTGTGTTCATCCATTAGATCAGTCTGGCAGAATCAGTCATTTTGTTGGATTCTTCATAATAGGGAACATGGCTGTGGTGATGTGCACACATTTCAACCTTTAATTCAACTGTTTTTTCCCTCAGCCATGGAAGCCATTAGAGATGTTATCCAAAATTACAGGCTTATTAAAAAGGCCACGCAATTCCTTGCCTTTTGTGATTGTGAAATTGGCATAAATGAACGTTGGCAGTCTCGCTGCGGGTAGCAGAGGAGATCGGTGAATGAACTCATTTATCCGGCCAAATCAAGCTTTTCAATTTCCAATTGAAAGGATGTACGGCATCTAGCCGGATTTTTCGCACATTTGCATCTATGATTTTAGCTTTTTAGATATTAATCATCTAGAGATAGCAGATGAGTCTATCAGCATTGCCGCTGAATGAATTGCACACTGATATGCCAAATCACATTCGCATTCTATTAGATTGTAAATTTCATGGCTCTCAAAGCTTTAGTATCAGCAATTATCTATATCCTTATTTTCCCTGAGGAGGTCAGGTAGTTCCATGTTTCAGACGTACTTTGTGATTTTTAATACAGAATGAATTTGATATACTTACACACACACACACAAACACACACATATGCCAATAAAAGTCTTGTTTATTTCAGTATGTTTGGCCTTCTGCTGACCTTCTGTAACTTCCTCACAATCCTGTTTTTTTTACCACAGTTGCCTTTGGCTTTGCTGACAAGTAGCTGTAACATTAAAAACCCTCTTTTGAAACAATGTGGACTGTGAAAAGTCTATACATGTCTTATTTACAGAACTTATCCTGAATATTTCTTCCATCTGTGTTCCTGTAGCTCAACTGGTAGAGCATTGCGTTAGCAGTATAAAGATTATGGGTTCGATCCCAGGGAACACAAGTACTGACAAAAAAAGTATAGCTTGAATTCACTGTAAGTTGTTTCAGATAAAAGCTATCTGCAAAATGAATAAATATAAATGTGGTGTGGACAGAGTCAAACATCTACCTTTCTGACAAACATCAGAATTTGGCACCTGGGGTTTCAAAGCTTTTGATGGCAGTTTCTTCAGCTGACAGCTGAAAAATCATCTGGCCACACCAGCCTCAACTCTATTAATATTACTTTCAGTCTGATTACACAAAGCAAATGAGGACTCTGTGAGTGGTAAATTGATAATGTGGAAAAAGATTATGCAAAAATGAGAAATGTGTGAAGGGGGAAAGAAATCACAGCACTTCAAAACCCTCCTGCAGTAGACACACACGCTCTTCTAAAGTCTATTTTTTTTCTCCCCACACAGACTTACATGCACAGAATCACCTGCTGTGACATGTGAATAATGTCCCAAGCTCACCGCCCCCACTGAGGGCGCAGCCCCCGTACTCTATTACGTTTATGAAGATATGTATCTGAGGTTGTGTAGGAATATGAGGCTGAGCTAAGGGGCTTTAGGCGAGAGGTGATACATTTCAATAAATCTATAAAGTGGGAAGTGAATGCAGTTCACCTCAGATTTTCTTCCCTGCTAGGTTTCTTCTATATAGTTTCCTGTATTTAGTTTCTCTCTTGCTTGCTTTTGGAATAAAAAAGCTCTTTTCTAATGTGGTATTTGGTGGGAGCTTTGAATAAAAAGTGGAAGGAATGCGCAAAAGCTGACATTTAGCCATATTTGGATCTCGGGGAAGCTAAAATGTTATCTCTGTCAAACAGCGTACCCCCATCTCACTGTTCTACGGCAACACTGGTGGTGCTCTGTTTGACTGCTTCCAACCTAGACCATTTTTCAGCCACATTTAAATGCTTCTTTTGGGTACAGGTACGCCCTCTCGATGCGCAAAGTGTGCCAACTCGAGCACTAATACCCCGGCGCCTCAGCCCCTGTTGTGACACCTGTTTCCTTCAAATTTTGTTCTGATCTTCACTTTGTTCATCTGGAAGCTCTCGTTTGGCGCAGCGCTTTCTGGTCACCTCTTGTTTCCAACCACTTGACATTTCTGCTAAATGCTGGCGTGCCACAGCGCATCCAATAAACAAGTTTGAAAGGCTAGCCATTAAAGCCAGAAACTCCTGCCTTGGGCTGTTCCGTTTTATTAGCCTCTCTGTTGTGAGCGAAGGGCGAGTGCAGCTCTCCTGTGGAAAGGCACGGTTTACATATATCTCTGTGACTCATTGACTCTTTAAACCCTACGTCTTTGCCTCGCCAGGCCAGTATCACTATTATGGGATGAAAAAACAGCGTCATGCTGTCTGCAGCCACATAACCACAATTGAAAAGGACTAAGCCTTTTCACCTGGGGCTAGGAGTGAACTGAAACCGATCTTTTCCCCACCACTGTCTGCAGAGATTAGTATTGATTCGCCCCTTTTAGATGACTTTGCCGCACCTTGCTGGGCAGTTTTAATCTGGCAATGTACCAACAGCGCTGGGGAGCCACTAGCCCCCCCTCTGAGGGTATAATCTCCATCTTCATGATGGTTCCATCATGGTGTCAGATCAGCAGGAGAACTTACAAACTGACCCAGTTTTTCATGGTATTAGCCACTGTAATGCGCCCTCGCTAGGGTGCTGGGCCAAGCACAGTTAAGAGGTTATTGGTCCATGCTTGCTGGAGAATAGTGCTAAATTTGAATTTGTTTAGTGCAATCTGATTGGTGGGGTTATGTTTATGTACAAAAGAAGCAGAACAATTGTGTTTATGCTGGCTAGAACTAGTCAAGCTGGTGTTGGTCAGTTGGTAAAGCTATTTGTGGCTGGTTAAACCGTGTTGGTTTTGTTAAGAAATCTGTACATAGCAGCATGTTAAACACAAAGTCTGCTGGAAACCTGATATTTCCAGTCAATATGTTGGTAGTATTATAAATAAAAACTGCTATTTATAAAAATATAAATGTTACATTTTTAAATATATAAATATAAACTGCTTATAAATTTAAAGCTATTATAAAACTATTTATAAATATATAAACATATACTGCTATTATTATAAAAAAATCAAATTCTTTTTGGCTTGTTTGAAATAATAGCCCTAACAAAAACATTTATTCATTTGGCAGACACTTTTGTCCAAAGCAACTTGCAGTAAATTCAAGGTATACTTTTTTAAAAAACTTGCATTCCCCAGGATCGAACCCACTTTGTGCTACAAGAATGCTGTACACAATGGCTTAAAAGAGGTTAGCCTAACCAAACTGCTTAGACTGCTTTTAATGCAAACCAACATAAACCAGCTAAGACCAGCAAAACAACTACTGTTGAGTGCATTTCTCATGCCTTTCTTTCAAAGCGCACAACTGCTTATTGTTCAACTCTGAGAATAAAGCAATGGACTCTGGCTAGACGGTATATTAAACTGTGCTTGTTACAGGCATTAGAATCTCCCTTCTGTTCTGCCGTTAACAACCAAACAGCCCTGACCTCCATGTGAAACAAAAAAATAGCAAAGGAGCGTGGGAGATGTAGTTTCAGGTCAGAGACACCTTTTAATGGATTAGGCCACTAGCAGAGCCTCATTAGAAAGAAAACTGGGACTCCAGGATTGGTATTATGGCTAGCTTATGGGTTTAAATGACAGCAAAAGTTTTAAGATTGTACAAAGGTCAAGGTTAGAATCATGGTAAGAGAGTTCAGCTATCCATTAGCTCTTAGGGGTGATGCCCTAAAACGGAAATGGTGTTGCAGTTGGTATTTGTTACAATTTTCAAAACAAACATAACAAATGGAACCGTCTTGTGGTTAGAGATAGAACTAAATCAAACCACATGGCGCTGTTTTCACCAGAGGCATGGCTGTTAGCACTGCAAGTCCAGACCCTGTAAAGGCTATTACAGCTTGTTTTGTACATGTGGGCCTCTCTGAATATACTGTCTTAAAGTTAAGTGTGTAATTTATTTGCCTTTAGTGGCACCAAACAAGACTGTAAAAAATTGATGGCTGTATTTTTGCAAATAGGTTTCTGAACATGCCCCATGTCTGTCATTGGTTGAAGAAACAATTGTCCTACCCTACAACCGTTTATGTTGTTAATCAAATTTGTAAGGGAAACAGGTAATTTAAAAAGTATTTAAAATGTGTTTACAATGTGCAAAATGATTTAAAATGTAATGTGTTTTATTATTATTTTTTAATTATGTATTTGTTTTGGTCCTTCCTGTGTCTGTTAAAATCAATTAAAATACATAAGTGATTTAAAGGCACGGGTTTGAATTTACATATCACTAGATAATATACATTATGAAGCAATCATACAAGCTAGCATAAGAGCTCACTGTGATAATGAACAGTAATTCCTTGCCTGGAATAAATATAACTGCACACTCTCTTGTGTGCTATAACATCAGCTGAAGTCGCTGCTTAATTACTTTTGTACACAAAGTTGATTAAAACATATTTAAATTACACATAATGCACATTACATGGGTTTGCAAAAACAAATTCCACCAACCTAAAGCTTCCCTGAGAAACACATTAAAGACTTCGTCTTGCCACCTACTGTATTTTCCCATCATGCATTTCTTCTCCAAAGCTGTAATTCACACAGTTAGCGGAGGCTCAGATGGGCAGTAAGTCTGCTGGCAGATAAGCACATGTTTTCCGGATGTTTCCGGCGTGAGCTGCGGGGTTGGAGGTGGAGGCGATTTCACAGTGTGTTCTGTCTCTGTGTTAACGGCAGGTTCATTAGCTCTAATGGGACATTAGATAAAAGTCAGGGTGATTCTGCGAGGCCCCGGGGTCTTCAGCACAAGGGCAATTAAAAACACAGATTGTGGCATAAAAGCCATTTTAATGTGCGGCAAATGCTCACTCATCCCTCACACATTGGGTCGTCCCCTCGGGCGATGCGGTAGTTAAGACATTGTCAAGAGGGAAATCTGTATTTGTAAAGCATTTTTCTGAAATATCAGAACAACGATCAAATTTCTTGGCTCCAAATTCAGAACTCTAAGAATATTCTTAAGTTAGATCTAAAGATGAGTAAAAATGAGATATATTGTGTGAGTTTCATTTTGCACAGCACAGTAGGAAAGAATATTGTGTAATTCTTTCTTTCAAAATGTGTTTCAAAGGGAGTGAAAATCATTTAATCACCTTCATGTTGTTTCAAAGCTCTGTAAATATCTTCTGTTCAACACAAAAGTAAAGGATCCCTTCTGTGCACTGGTTTGGCATCAATTATTTCATTGCACTGTTGACTATTTGAATTGTTTTAGGGTGGGGTTATCTGTTTCTCTAACCAATGACAGACAGGGGGCGTGTTCAGCAAACCTTCTTGCAAAAACACTGTCATCGATGTTTTTGCAATTTAGTTTGTTACCATTAGAGACAAATAAATACCACACTTTACCTTTAAGACATTATACTCATACAAACCCCGATGTGCCAGTACATGAAAAACTACTGTTTGTTTTCCCCATAGCTTTTTTAAAGACTCACAAACCATGTTTGTTTGTTTTATTCTGATTTTGTCCCATTCGTATTGAAAACATATACAACAGCAGGAAAATTAAAAGTTAACTTCCTGTTGTATGAGCGTATCATTCAAGCTGAAGTTATCAGGCTGAGGTCTATAATGGGTTTTGTGTACTGTTAAGATTTCACTAGCATCAGCCAAAATCTTTTCCCGAGATCATTTCCTGTGAACATTTGGTGCTTAATGGGTGCAGTTTGTCTTCTGTGAGTTACAGCAAAACATTAAAGGTTCCTCATCTAGTTTAACACAGTGTCTGTAACAGCAGGGGGTCTTCAACAAGTCTGTGTTTGGACTAAATGAATCTGAGCCTGGTGAAAAAGAATGAATTAATATTGTTCCTTCTCTTGTCAAGATTTATTTATTCATGGGTGAGACGCTCATTACAACGTTTGATGGCAATTAAAAAAACAAGCAGAAATCCATCCCTGTATGAATGGTAATTAGTTGCCTTGGTGATCAGTCTTGGAGTTATCTTCACATGCAATATTAAGACCATGTTGCTGTTTTCCTTGGCTTTTCTCTTTAATCCGTTTTTCACTGCCACCCATGATAGCGGGATTCTGGTGTATGTTCTCTGAGATTAGAAGCTTTATCTGTAAACATTACATTTTTAAAACATTTCAGTGTTTCCACATTCTTCTGTGAACCGTTGGGTGAGACTTCGCTCACCCAAGACCTATTAAATTGCTCTATTGTTAATAGAATCCAATTCAGGTCTCCCTTCAATATTCTTTTCTTATTGCTATATGTTTAGCATATTCTGTGCTAAATAAACATTAGCTCAGTTTTCTGAATTTCTGAAGTGTAAACTTGTCAGTTAACCACTGGTCAGCTGGTTAGTGCTGGAGATTTAAATATTAAACCACATAGTAAACATCAGGCTTTGATATAAGAAGAGATTCTGGATTCAAAAGGAATCAGGAAGCATGATAAACATGAAGCTCCAGAAATTTCTTTATAGTGCTATCCTGCCATGTCAATCTTCCCTGTAGCTCAACAGATGATGCAGAACAGATGAAGTCGTAGGTTTACCTCTCACTGTAAGTTTACATCTTTAGTCTGCTGTAAGTGAACCATAGATTAACACTTGAGTTTATATGTGGTTTAAAGCTATTGTGATCCCTGCATTAAGGTCACATCATCAAGGCATTTAAAAGCAAACATAGTCTTTATTTATTTTGTGGTTTGGCCTTAATGCAGAGTATATTAACTTTACATAAAGAATAATTTATGTGTAGTGTACATTTATTAATTCAGCAGACACTTTTATCCAAAGTAAATTCAATGCATACATTTTTATCAGTACTTGTGTTCCCTGGGTTTGAACCCACAACCTTTGTTTTGCTAATGCAATGCTCTACCAGTTGAGCTACAGGAATACTATATAGTGTATTTTGACTGATAGCACTGCAAGAGCATAGCGCTATCTCATATGTACAGAAATCAGACCAATCTAGCCAAATCCATACACATTTGTATGTACAAAAGTCATCACAGATGACTTTTTTACACATACTCTGAAATTTTGCTCATGTTTCAGGCAAAGTTTCACAGATCTGAAATGAACAAATGATTGTTGATAAGCGATGCCTTTAGCTAAACAGAGGCAGATGTGACCTAGACAAAAGCGGTTTTTGAGTCCACACTTTGTCACACAGATTCAGATCTTTCCTTCTGAAGTCCCAGGAGGTATATGGTCTTTTCGAACATCTGATGCCTTTGTGTTTGTGTCCTTTAATCACCAAACAAACAAAACAAAATTTTGGATTGATCTAAACTTGCTTGGCATTGATACCCATTCTCTCACTCAAGACAGAAATAGGGTGATCGGAGAGATAGAAATAGACAAAGCTAATGACCAACATCTTCTGAAAACGTGCCACATAAAGAGCCAGCTGTCCTTTAATCAGAGCTTTATCACTTTAATTAGGACCCTGTGAATGCAACCACACGTGAAGAATTATGGCTGTCACATGCAGTTTGTGTCTTTCATACATCAGACCTGTCCATCTTGCTCTGATGTGCCTCATCACTTTCTGACACTTTTTCATCTTTAGTTGATTCAACGCTGGTTTGCAAACCATGGGGCCCTTGTGACCAATATTCCCCTGTTTAAAACATACCTCAGTTTTTACCTCAGACAAAAAGAATTTTTAACAATGGCGATTTTTGTGCTAAATATCACACACAGATTTAATAATTTCTGCAAGGTTCAGATCTTGTCTATGATTCTCTTGTGCTGAGCTGTTGATGTTTGAGAACTTCATTTTCCTGGTCCTTTCCTGGATGGAGTGCATTTGTGAAGGATGTTCTTCAGGTGGCTGTGTCATGATCACAAGTGGTCCTCTCTGGACCCCCCCATTCACTGAGCCCATCTACAACAGTCCAGTGGGGTTAAGGATGCCCTCTACACAACTCTACTAACCAAAATACTAAACCATTTTTCCCATCCACAAACCAAAGTGATTATCTTTTTGTTGTCAGTCTCTGTTTCCGTCTTGTATCTAGAGAAGTTTCAATGTCAGTATTTTTATATGTTATAGTCAATTTTTTTTTTCATATTGTGTAGTTTTTATTGTGTAGTTTAATGACTAAAGGTTGCAAATAACAAAGGCTTTACATGTTCAAAACCCTTTACCTTCATTCCAGCTAGCACTGAATGTTTCTCTTAAATTGTTAGTGGAATGTTTTTTTTTAAAATGTTACAATACGAAAAAGTTTGATGTTCCTATAATCAAACAATAAGGTTAATTTAAAAAAATGTTCAAGGACGTCCTGAATGTTCCTAGAATTTTTAAAAGGACATTTTTTATGTTTTTGTTAAATAATGGAAACATGGTGAAGTGTTCTTGCAACCTAAATTGTTTTGCTAGAATATTTGTAGAGTATTGTTTATTTATTGTATTTATTATTTATTGTCAAAAAAGTGTCACACTACAAGTAACCATTCAAACAGTCTCGCACCAACTGATGGATGTTGCTACATCTCGCAGTCGCTTTGGGCATGTCGTGGTAACTAGCAAAACCCTTGAAGATATAAGTGTTGATGTTTAGTGTGTTTGCCACAGAAGTACGGCCTTGTTATGTTTTAAAAAACCATCAGACTGCGACGAGCCAAAGCGTGTTTGTGAAATTAAAAAGCACTGATGCAAAAATACTGGGCAATAAGGTCAGGCAACTGAGGGGCGTTTACCCGGCGCTAAGCACCACTGACGCAGGAAAGAACTGATGAAAACTTTCCTGATGATGGAGACAATGTCAAACCGTGGAGTATTACACACAAAACAGATGAAGGAAGGACACGGGTGGAGTGATGTCACATCACAAGTGAATTTACACTTCACTGGGCTGTTAGGAGAGAAGGTGTGTTTGTTTAGTTAGGAATAGAAGGTGTCATTTCAATTGCGTCTGCGATGGAGGTAAAGACGTTGAGGAAAGCGGTGTTCAAGTTGCCATTAAATCATTTTGAACGCTGACAAAAAGGCAAAACTGTCTCCAGAGCTTCTAATTAATTAACAATTACACATGCAGGTGTGAGATAGACAACTCATACGCTGCATTGTTTAAACATTGTCCTGTAAGTCTCCACAACTGCAGCCAATGAAATTGCCAAAATGTTTTTAGAAAGGAAAGGCATGTTACTTTAAACTCATTACAAGTCCATTAGGAGTCATTCGATGAAATCATGTTGATAAGATCACAAAAGCGTCCAAGTCTCTGATTAATTAAAAATTAACTACTGAAAATAGATTTATCTCTGCTTCCAAATTTGAAGCGAGGAATCAATTATATAGGTGTCGGACTTTCTTTATAAAGTCTTTTTTCTTCTTTTACCTTAGCAACTACAATGCAGTTCCCTAGCAACCACCCACATTACCCTAACAACAACATTATAATAACCTGGAAACCACCTACAACCCCTTAGCAACCACGTAACTAGACCCTAGCAGCCACCCACAACACCTTAACAACAACATAACAATGCCCTGGAAACCACCTAAAAACCTTAACAACCACAAAGCAGTGCCCTGGCAACCGCCAACAAAACCTTAGCAACCACATCGCAGTGCCCTGGCAAGCATCCACAACACCTTAATAACAACATAACAATGCCCTGGAAACCATTCTCTTCACCTTAACATTGCAGTTGTGTTTTTAGCACAATTTAACTGGGTCAGTGATTGTAGTGATCACTCATGCCAGACATATGGTGACAATACCGGCCACCAACGTGTGATATGCCTCAACTAGAATGGAATGTGACTTTGTCCAGTAGTATTAGCTGTGAAAGAAATTACTCTTGGCTTGAGAGGCTCTGGCAACACAAGTACATAATGATGGCTGGCAAACACATCACCTGCTGTTGTGCTTGTTTTCCTCCCATCTGAAAATGGCAGTTTTTCAGCATTTGGTACGTTGCCAAATTGAAGACGTTTTGTGGCTATTGTTGGTGAGGAATTTATCACAGATATGACTGTGTTTCACACATTCAAGAGGTGAGGCTCTGTCATTATTGTGCCTTTCCTGCTGCTGGCACCATCATTCTTCATTCGGCAGCCATGATTCTGTGCCTATCGGGCCCTGTGGCCATATGGTGCTTGCTAAGTACACCTCATCAAGGTGGCTCTTTGCTTTGTATCACATGCTGTGGCCAAGCCATTTCACTAGATACTGCCGTTTGTACTATGGTTTTGTCTGTGAAATAGCAGTTTTTATCTCTTGCTCTAAAGTGTCGAAGATTTATTTAAATGCTTAGTTGCGTTTGGTTAATGCCAGTTAGAATTCTAGCACTGTAATACGGCTGTTCTAGTAGATATATATTATGTATGGAATGTACAGTCTATAACTTTATGCCTTGCTTTATGCCTTTTAGAGTTTGCTTATGGTACTTTAAAATGGTGTCTAGTTGGTAGCACACTATGTTTAGGGGCAGAGCTTATTGGGTTCATTTGATCACAGGACCATTTGACCAGAGGATACTTTTTGTTCCAGTGTTCCAAGTGTTGGTGCTTCAAACCCTTATTTATCTCCATCCCCTTGTCTCACTCACTCTCTCTCAAAGTCACCCTGGTGGTATGTTCCAGGTGTGTCACTGGCAGGTCTGACTGAGTCACAAGGTGTCCCTCAGCCCCCACAGCCACACCAGCTGTTCCAATCACTCTGATTAGCCAGAGCTTGTGTCTCAGAGCCACTGGAGAGGACAGGGCACCTCTGGGTCTATGGTTCTCTTCAAACAGCCAATCAAATGAAAGAATTTAGATTTGTATAATATATCATGCAAACGGTTTGTGCCAACCCACTGTATTGCCTGAAAATTTCACCAAGCAGAACAGGTAAAGAAAAAATTCAGTGCAACAGTCTAGCTCACAATTTGCTAGGAAAAACTACAATTATGGAGAGGGTTAGGAAATCAGCAATTGGTTAATTTTAATACAATGAAATCTGTTTTTCTATAACATGTGTACCACAATGTTCTACTACTTAGTCTATTTAAAGTGATAATACAAAAAAAATTATCAGTCCCTAATAAATATCTCACCTCATGTCTTTATATATGAAGATATATAAAGGTATATTTATATATACTATATATATATATATATATATATATAAAGAATGTTCTTATATATACACATCCTTCATACGTGTGTGTGTATATATATATATCATGTAATGTAATTCATACCATTTGGGCAGATGTACTAGGAAAGTAACAGTTACAGTGATCAGTTTTATGAAATATAATAAATTTCACTGTAAAATCCACCATGACACCTCGGGTCATCAGTGTTAACAGTCCACAACATTGCCACAGGATCCATAACATCACATGTGACATCATAAGTGGTCATGGCATTGGGCATGATGTCACTGTGAAACTCTTTTATGAAAGTAATTTCATCCAATCCAATTGT
The DNA here is from genome assembly GCA_036877545.1 of Yasuhikotakia modesta. Lineage (NCBI taxonomy): Eukaryota > Metazoa > Chordata > Actinopteri > Cypriniformes > Botiidae > Yasuhikotakia > Yasuhikotakia modesta. Next base: position 15,165 of record JBAJNP010000134.1, on the reverse strand, counting down.
GTATTGAATTCACAGCCCGTGTTATCTTGTTGTATTCCGGGTTGCTTTGAGGCTTTGAATGCGTGAAATGTGTTATTTGAAAATCAAATGTAAAACAATAGGTCATAAATATTTAAATACAGTCCCTTATTCACACCAGAATTATTCTGCTGAAATACCAGTGACCCTTGAGGCAATCATTACAAGTCTAACTGATAAAAAAAACTAAGATGAAACAACATTCATTTCATCCCCCAGAACATTTTAAATGCATGCTTTTCCTCTTTTTTCTGTTCACAGAGTGCATGCAGATTGGATCTGTTCCTAGGTCAGCTCGCCACCTGAATCTGTAATCTGTTTGTGTGTCAGGGGAAGTCATTTCTCTCTTTTCCAGCTAACCCAATGTCACTTCACATGACAGTAAATTGTGGTACTTTAACTCCTAAAACTCTCACCAAGGTCTCCAATGTTTTCTGACTTGTAAAGTGTTTCCCCCAAGAACGAATTGTGTCAAGTTAAGTCAACTTGTTTTATTTATGATTTGCACAGACTTACTCAAGGTTTACCGGCCATTGAAATGCTTAAGATAAGGCTTAAAATGCAGGGTGTTGGCAATGCAGTGGGATTCCTAGCTTGTTTGAAGACAGAGGCTGTCAATGGTAAAATCGACCAGTTGTCGTCATCTGTGCAGAATCTCATGGGTTTCTTTGTAATTGTCTGTGATGCAATTAGAGACAATAATGCCTGAGTCTTTCCAGAAAAATACCAAAATTTTAAAATTGATCAAAATGATGCACAAACAAAGGAAACCACATTGGGTCATGTCTGTGTGGGTCATTAAAAATATAAATTATCTTTATAAACGGATGAGAAAAACCTCATCTCCATTCAGGCAATTTACCTGAAATCCATGGAGTGGAGCGAATTCATAAAATGCAATCTAAATAGATTTCTGTGTAAATCATTGAGAAAATCATCCCATGTAAATTATTGCCTTCATTTACAGACATTGATTGGAATGGGTGAGAATAATCCTCTGACCAATTTGGAGGTCTTGACAAAATTATGTTTTGTCCCTTCTCCCCTCATCCTGTGTTAAACCAGATGCACTGAATTTCTGCCATATTGTCTCATATCACACAAAACTGTCAGATTTAAATTGTTTTCAAGCTTTTACCAAAATTAACCACATAATCTTTAGATGTTATTTTACAGCAATACTGAGTTATTTACATATATGCATTTCAAATGTTTTTATTTACATTTATTTACTTTGCAGATGCTTTTATCCAAAGCACCTTATAGTACATTCCAACTTTGTGCTACTTTGAATCGAACCCACAACTTTGCGCTGCTAACACAACACTCTACCAACTGAGCTACAGGAACTTCAGCTAGCAACGTTGCCAAACAACTTGGTGGCATCATTGCTACACACACACACACACACACACACACACACACACATATATATATAACATACTCATCACATCCTGCCCCTGCCATACGCTCCACGTGAGCGGCCATATGCGTGATCCGTGATGCAGATGATGTGGCCTCAACCTTGCTATAGTCTTCCCGACATAGGTTGTGTTGCCTGGGAAAGCGAGCGTCGCTATGGACGAGAGCCGAGTATAAATGAGGCAGAAAAAGTACCTGATAGTACAAAAGAATGAAGCAGATCTTTGAATAATGAGATCATCATAATGACCGATTTCTCTAGGCGAAGCAGAGCTACAGACTGACCTAACAAACAGCACTGATACAGTAATTAACGTCAGATTGGGAGAGAAGAGCTTGAAAAGGGGCTTTTAACGAGTCTTGCTATGCGTCCTTCTGACAAAGAGCAAAGCTGACAGTAATTAAGTGTGCATTGCTGGCACAGACAGGGCCACCGCTCTGAAAATTTCATCTAAAAACAACAGCCAAGCAATCTTTCACACTAAAGATGTATGTGTGTTGGTTTAAATCGCTATTTGCTGTTAAGTGGCAGATTGTCCTTTTATTCAAACTTTAGCTGTATTTACAGTAGACTGGTTTAAAGTGTAAATGTGAGTGTACACAGTTCATTTTTAATAGTACATTATGACATTATGATGTTTGTCAGACTGTACAAAATATGAATTTTAGACACGATTGACAATATTGACTGTCCATTTAAAGCAATCATGTGAACATTTCAATGACATGGAAAACTATAATAATATAATACTGTACAAACCAACCAACCCAGGCAGGTTGTTGTGTTTATATTGTTGGCAATGTTTTGTCACCATTGTGACCTAAAATGTGTGACACTACCAAGCTAAGATTTATCGCAAAGGCAATTAATCGTCCATCTGTGAGCATGCCACACTAAGGGATTTAAGATTGCCAATTTTGTCCTTTTTTACACAATACACAAAAGTTTATGGCAATCAGACAGTCTCCAGCCAGCTAAAGTAAAGGACTTCTGGGCATGCCACAGTGCTGTCCACAAAAAATAACCCTGTTCTTTGCAATCATTCTTTCTTGAAAACATGTAATCTCCACTTGATTTCACTCTTGTAGGGCCAGAGAAACCTCTTCCACTTTTACTCATGATTACGGCTGTTTTTTTAGCCATAAAATATTTATCTTCTGTCCATTTTGTTTCTTTGTTGCCTGTGGAGTGGATGCAAACATTTTGCCACGTCTGATGTGATTAAATGGATTCTCATCATCTGTTTATATGCACAAAGAGTCTCTACATAATGCAGCAAAACTATCGTTTGTGCCCTTTTAACAGTTTTAACCCTGAATGGCAGAAAATGAACTAGATTGCTGCTGAAGCTGAACTGATATCATCCACATACACTCGCATGTATGCTGTAGACAGACGCACAAACCAGCGCAAGATCCATTGCACTTGTGACAGCTATTTCAAGCATGTAGTTATAGATACAAGACTGTTGTCATTTTTCATTTGGACATATGTATACAAAACACTGGTGAATACAAAATGGTTATGAAATATAGTGCATCTGTATGAACAGCTAGGATTTGTATATATGGATTTGTTGCTGGCGTTATGATGTGTCATGACGTATCTTCAATATTCTGGTCCCTAGATATGGCTTGGGTACCTCATTCATTGAAAGTCTATGAGATTTTCGCATTCGTTTTATCACAGGCAAGATGAAAGTCCGATCGCTTAGAAAAGTAATAGCACACACAGTAATCTCCTGAATAAACCATGTGATTTGAGCTATCATTCATGTCCGTAGCACAAACGTTGCGCGGTGAGCTAGCCTTAGCGAGCACTGCTAAACATTTGTGTTAAAGGAACTAGCCTCTAAAATATTAATGTTCTTGGAAATTTAATTGGCCTTTTTTGCATAATGTAACTAGTCATCAGACAGTCAGTTTGAAATTGAAACAAAGAAACACGACAAAGAGATATCGCAGTTTCATACCCCAAAATATCTACCAGGCTATCATATCCTTGTAACCCGTAGAGCTAACTGCCAGCAGCCTCAGTAAAGTTATTAAAGGTGGGGTGTGTCTTGGCTATCATTGTCACGTCTCGGGTCCCAGACCTCTGTGGCTTTTAAACTGCGGCGGAGCTTTACGAGTGTTTCAGTGAGGACAGTGAGAATCTCATCAGCCCAGACAAAGTACCGAGATGGAATCTGCTGATAAATTTTATAGCACTTCCCTGAGGATACGGCCCCAGAAATCCTGTGAGAAGCGGATAGAGACATTTATTTCATAAACTGACTTTAATAAAATCGCCCCCAACTTTGTCTGTGGAGCAACAACAAAACATCACCAAATTGTGGGGCAGTTAACATAGTCAAAGGCCTGAATTCTAGATGCAGACTGAGAGAATGGGCCCATTGTGTGATATTTGGGCTCAGACTGTCATGTTCTGTCCCCTCAGAATTTGCTTTGGGAAATGGTGAATGTGCTTAATTTGGCATTGTTACCTGGCATTTGCTGCATCTGAATTAAAAACGAGGACAGAATGGGCTACAGGCATAATAGAGTGCCTAAATCAGGTCTTGGTTTTGCCAGTTTGTATTCAGCGTTTTCTATTCAACTCATTTTTATGAAACCATTCAGTGCCATTTAACCAGACATTCAGATTTGAAGCAAAAACCTTTCCCTCTGTCATATTTTCAAGTCTGTAAGCTTTAGTTCTTCGCTATAAAAAACAGATTTATATACCTTTATTGTTATTTGTATATGATATTTTGTTACTGTGGTAACAATTCCTGTTCTGTATATAATATACTTTGCAGTAAATACAAGGACACCCACATATTATTCGTTATATGATTGCATCACTTTTTGTTTAGAAAATAGAAAAGACCAGATTGTCTTGTATCTGTGTATTTAAGAGACTAAAGAATGCATTGCTAGTCTGTTTGTTCAAAACAGACTCAAAATTTGGAAAGCCAACACAGCCTTATAAAACATGACAACAGTGACACCACTGGATGAGAGATGGCTATGAATTAAAGTGTCACTTTGAAATGTAAGCCACAGAGCCCTATGTGTACATTAAATACACTCTGTGCGCCAATATAGTGTATTAATATCTTCTCGGGTAACATGCAGTGCATATCAGCAATACACTTGATCTTCCAATCTATACATGTATTGATATTTTAAGGTTCAAAAAAATGGTTTGGTCTCCATTGGTAGTGTTGATTTCTAATGAGCTCATCAATTTTAATTCTAGATGGGAGGTCTATTTTAAAACCTTTTGTGATGCATGTTATACGTTTATTTTGCTTAAGACCGTATTAGCAATCATACATACAAGTGAAGTATTTTTAAGTGAAATATTTTAATGTACTTTGTTAGTTTAATATGTACATTTTATTTACAAATTCTATTTGTAAATAGCTATCAAAACATTGATCTGTTCATTTCAGCATCATAAACAGTCTATCACGGCAACATTTGCTCAACCAATGGCATGTGCGCATGAGGTAGGACTGAACAGGATCTGTTCAGCCAATAGGAAACAAGGAAGAGAAACCTGTCAATAATTTTTTAAGTTTCATTCGGCAGCACAGAAATTAAACACTTTACCTTGCACAGGATGTGCTCATTTTTCCACTTCGTTGCAGAAACCGCCACGTCCCGCACATGCGCATTTAGTTCCACGTTACAGCTGTCTCATCTTAAACTGTGATCCTGACAGTTCCCGAACACAAACACACACAATATAAAAACATTCCCTTTTCCAACAAGTTGTCCTGCTATCTCATTCTTTATTTTCTTAAATGTGGTGTCTGGCCAAGATTTAAAGAGGTTTCAGCAGGAAGTGTGAAAGGAAGATTAGGTTTGTTACTCGGCTAGACTCTCTGTGCAATCATTCTCCTTTTCCTTTCTTTCATAGACAGCTAATCAGCACCTTCAATTACCCAAATAAATGAATCTGCTCTCTCTCCAGCCCGCATGAATTAAAGTTCACCATCCCGTCTCAGAGAAATAAAGACTGCTCTAATTAGCTTCTGCACTCCACTCTAATTGTCAGTGCAGTCGAAACTGCAGGTCTTTCTAGTTATCCGGATGGTGTGATGCTGCACGACAATTTTAGTGAAAATGTGGAATGTTTACTGTATATATACAGTATAAAAACACAATGTGGACTAACTCTGTGTGTGTGTGTGTGTGTGTGTAAACTGTGTATATGATATGTATATTTGTATGTTTTATATTTTATTATTATTTATATATTATGTGTATATTTGTGTATATTTATATATTATATTGGTGTGTGTGTGTGTGATATGTAATATGTATAATAACATGTATATAGGTGTATGTGTGTGTGTGTGTGTGTATATATCATTAGTCTTAATTGTGATATATAAATAATTAAGCATGTAGTTGTGTTTTTTCCGCTGTTCTGACACTGTGGAATTGTCATTGAAATAGGAACAAATGCAGTATATCAAATTCAGGCACTGTATGGTGTAATCTCTTTCCCCCTGATGCAATGCGAAAATCGAACTTCTGCCACAACTAGGGATTAGCCGAGGCCAAGAGAAAATAATGATAATAATTACAATTATTGATCTCTTGTACCATATGTGCAAACGGAGTAAACCTGGACCACTGCTTCTCTTTCCCCTCTTCCACTGAGAATTCACAGCTTTTAGGAGCATTTGGGATACATGGAGCAATTTTATGGAACAGCTTATCCAAAAATTACAGTTAGGATCTAAAATAAGGTTCAAACATGACTTTTATTAAATAACTGAATTTAATATTTCGATTTAACTATTTCTTTAAAAACTACACATTGGTTTGTCAGTGGTAGACATTGTTGATGCTATTTTAACTTTGAGCTCCTGCCGTGGTAATATTACGGTAGCCAGTTCATAAGCAAAGAACTACTAATGGATGGAAGTGTAAATGATTGTATAGATGATGCATGGATCCTTGAATCATGAACCATTTAAATTGTTTGGCTGATTATACTGTAGTAAGAATCAAACCCATTGTTGTTGAGGTTGCAAACCTATCTTGATTAAAAGAGTAGAATTATTTTGGTCTTTATCTAATCTTTTGTCAAGCTGTGTGGTCCTGTAGATCAACTGGTAGAGCACTGTGTTAGCGCCACAGAGATTGTGGGTTTGGATCTGTCATGCTAAAAATAAGCTAATCAGGCTAATCATATATATTTAATGCTATAGCTAACACAGGTTCTGTGTTAAACAGTGATCCAATACAGCATTTTTACCATAACATTTAATGTTGGGTTTCCAATGCTAGAAGACCTTCACATTAAAGAATATGTTCAGCCAGCTAGTCAGTCATAAAGGGACTATCTGACAGACAGCTAATGCTTACCTTTCTCCTTATGTCTCTTTCTATCTCACCAGCAGCTGAAATTTGAATGTCACAGTGCTACAAACTGAAAAATTGAGTCTGTGAAAGTCTGGATTGGTTCTACAGAGAAATGATCTTTATGCAGATCTTTACATTTTTGCCAACTCACACATTATGTGACAGTGTTTAAGGAGTGGTTTTAAATTCTAAGTTGTTGTAAATGCGTTGCTAGGTTGGTTGCTAGGAGGTTGCTTATTGTTCCGTGTCAAGTCCACCCTCAAGTCTTCATGATTTCTGTGTCTACATCAAGCTCAGGTTCTTCCTTCAACATACGTCTGATGTTTTTGCATAAATTTTATCACCCCGCATGTAAAAATTGAAAGTCTGATAAATTAAAAAAATAAGGCTTGCTTCTTCTTTAAAACCTTCATAATACATTATCATCAAAGTCCAGAGCATGTTTTCTGGTCAAGTTTAGTATTTTGAATTTATAAAGCATTATTAAAAATTGACAGACACATGGAAACAAATATGTGACTGTTGAGGCACAATGGCTGTGCAATTGCCATTTGGCAGGAATATATCTTTCACGTCTTTATCTCTGCACAAATTAGCGTGGTTGAGGAAATCCATGCCTTCGGAGCGCTCTGACCTTTCTCTGATGAGCTGTCTGCGGTAGCCCACTGTTTTCCGCCGCTCTCAAAGAGGCGAGAGGAACATTCACTGATCCATAATTTAAAGAGCAGGCCGAAATCAGACAAGAGGGGTTGCTTTGAAAACAAAAAGACAGACAAACAAGAGTTCGCTGAACCACGGGAAGGAAAACCATACCAAATGCCAGAAGCCTCAGAGCTTCCTCTGGCTACAGGCGCTGCCTTACTTTGGGAACAACACAAAGGCTACAAGGTCAGGGAGCCTTGGAGCTAAAAGACAGATGCTCTCATATCTGCGGAGGACACAGTTGAGTGTTCTTCACTCTGCCTTAATCTAATTCTCTCTGTTTCCGATTTAAAGGATAGACATCATCTGCTGTGTTGTAATACAAGGTTCTCAACTCTCACAGTGTCACTGCTCGCAATGTCCAGCACTGTAGTGGTTTTGAATCATCTCCAGTAGAGCATACTTTTACTCTGCAGAGACTGACCGATTGATTCCCAAATATGCAATGCTTGATTTATCCTGCTTTCCCATCAACATCTGAAGTCATCCAGAAAGCATATCATTCTTGTCTATCAATTTCACCAGATGTGTCTTAAAGAAACTAAAATGTCTGTCATCATTTACTTTACCTGTAATGGAAATGCAATCATATGCTATATGCTATTTTTTGCTATATAATGAAAGTCAAGACTGGGGTTATCAAGGTACAGAATTATATGCCATGTCTTCTAAAGACATGCTCATAAAGACTCCAGTAATTTGACATTATTTGTAGCTATAAATGTTTTTGCTGTGAACTGTTCATTTAAATATTCAGTCTTGTCAAAGCATTGCTAAAGTTCTTAGACTCGGTAATTAGCGCCAATCGTCATGTTTGATGAAGCTGGAGCCAATGACCTTCCTCAGATTTGGCTGATCCGCTGTAAGTATCTTCTTGATTATTTCAGTTCATCTTGCACCCTGTGGAGCGAGAGGTAGCCATTATACACAGAGTCAAGGAGTTTTAACCCAGTGCCCATTACGCATGAACTACAAAATCAGAACAAATTTTAATTTTGTAAACCTTCTCTATAAGGTACTTTTCATAATTAGGGTACAAAGTGCCAAAAGCTCTTTAAAAAAGTTAAGCATTTTTTTCTTTTACTTTTTAAAAAATTGTCAGTGAAAACTTTAGAAAATGATGTCAAACCCAGATAGTCAAACACAATTTGTTCAATATAAACTATTTTATTTGCTTTTTATTTTATATATTATTTTATATTTTTATATATATATTTATTTTTAGCAATAAAAAATGATAAACTACTTTTTATGATGAGTAAGGGCAGCTAGTTTGTGACCAACTGCTGGTTTGTAGTTATTCAGTAACTTGTTTCCTATGCAATAAAAAACAATATTTTATTATAAGATTACCTTATAATGATAACATTGTTGTATGATATTAATAGTTAGATACAGTAGGCCAAGACCTTTGATGTGAGAAATCTCCTTCATTGACATTGTTGTCTCAGGGCACTGATTTCATTCAAGCCGTGCTTGTATCTATTTACAACTTGTCTTCTTGCATGAATATGAATTTTAACTTAAATAAATGTATCATATCCATTTATGTATTTATTTATTTTCTAAGCAACCTTGTAAGTCACAAAAATAAAAAAGTTCTGTGTGATCCAACACAATTCTATCCCACATGGTTTATTTTGCGATAATGACCAACTGATTGTACATTATCCCTTATTTAGTCCCTGGAAACCTGGTATGTATGCTGTGAGATTATTAATGTGATATTTGTTAAAGCACGGTTTTGTCATTAACACACGTTCGCCACACCAACCACTGTAGCTTTATCTTTAGCTGATGGTAATATTTTCCCGCTCCCTGTGGATTCTGCTACAGTAGTTTCATTTCGAGCGCTTGTTTGCCTGTGTTGTTTGTCACCTCTGTGTGCAGATGGGACGTAAAGGATCTCTGTGCTGTATCTGTGTTGCTATCTTAATAACCTTACCCTCTTGCCACCCAGCCTCATTTCTCCCTACATACAGCTTACATGCTGGTGTAAGAGAGAAAAGCTCTGATGAGGACAACCACTTAACCGTTGTGTGCCCATACATGTGTGTCCTGTCTATTCTAGTTATTATCTACACACATCTAAGCTATGAATAACAATAGGGGGTTAACAAATGGGCACATATTGTAATCAAACAACCTCTTGTTTGTATCATATATCAATAATATGTCTTTGAGTTAACAATTAAGGTCCTCTTATAAAATCTTTAATACACTTTTAGATACATTTTTCTACTAACCAACCAAGTGTCACCATTTCTTTTGTCACACAGACATTTTGTTTGGAATAAAATTATGGCCAGTAAATGATAAAAGAATTTTTATTTCTGGGTGAACTGTCCCTTTAAACCCAAAAGTTAGGTAGGCAACCTTAAAAAGGACAAAGAAAATTAAGCTTTATTAAAGAAAACGTTGTGTGTTTTTTCAGCTCTTTAGTCATTGTGAGTTTTCATTTGTTGTGTGTTAAGGCTGATTTTAATGGCATACTGCATCACTGTTGTGCACAGTCCTGCCAGCAAACACAAAGTCCATTAAGTTGTTTCTATTCATTTTAAAGTGTGCAAACATGCTGGCAGCCGTACTGGATGAAGACTAGAATAACTGTTATCTGCAAAAAAAGGAGAGATGCGGAAAATAATATCTGTCTACCTAGTAAAGTGTTGGATGCTAAAATAGTGAATTGCACAAAAAAATGAGGCGTCTGTAATTAGAACAGCTGAACAAATTCAATGGTGTTTCTGAAATGGAATGTTTTCAGTATGATATTAACAGGCCATGTTTTATGGGTTTTGTTTTTTGAGTGCTTAATCATGTTCTGTATTCATTTAGGAGAGTATGTAAAAACACAAAGGTAGAGATGATCGCATTTTCATTCATCTGCATAGTAAATACAGAACCAAATGAAACAGCTTGTTGTTTATTTTGATTCCAGTCTGTATCTCACCATCACGGTCGCTCCCTCACCAGCCATGTGTCCTAGTGGTTTTATGATCTACAAACAACATGCTATTTAAAGAAGTGAGTATTTAAACCTAGCACTCTCAACTATCATTGGTTTGATCAAATAATTACAAAATTTTATTTTGAGTGACTGCATTTGGAGGAAAAACGATTTAATAACCACAGTTATCTGAACCGTAAACTATGTGTAATCTTCACAGTCATATAATATAATAGCCAAGCGTGACATATGCAGAAATGTTACCTAGCCTGCTTAATCATTATGTGATTTAAGTGTATTTATTTATGCATAATCCTTGAAAAACCATCTTCAAATCTCATAACCACTTTGCAAAGCATGCCATGCTTTCCGAGTGTGGTTAGCGTGCGTTTGTAGTCATTTTATCATCAGAGATTTGTTGAATGCAATGTTCTTCTACCTTAAACAAATCCAATAGCTCGCGCTTCACGGGACGCTTCACATCTGCCGCGTGATATAAATACCACACGTCTGATGAGGAGCCCGTGTCTACAAGATAGAAACAATTCTCAGGTGCTTTCAAAAACGTCTCTATACGCCAGTTTGGCGTGAATTAGAATCTGTGCCTCTGGTTGATATGTAGGGGTTCAAATCTCCTCAAGACTCGACGGCGGAAACTTTGTTATCTGTGGGACAAACTCTGTTATCTCCTCCCGCTGTCTAATGCTGAAAGAAGCCTTCCTTTGGAGCTGCTGGAGCGTGTTTGCATGAGACGTGTTTCAGCACAGACCCGCAGTAACACTTCCACTTACCTTGTTTAATAAACTTGTCGCAGAGGACAGGACTAGAAAAAAACAGGCACACACAAACTCTGAATGTTTTCTCTTATTGCTATTCATTCTCTCTCACTTCAGCCTATTGTTGTTTGCTGTAGCGTTTGTGCGTAGGAACAGCAGTGTGGGTGTCTCCGCCGAGGGCCGCCGAGTTGTGAGAGCTCTCTTTGCATCTTAATGTCCTTGCTTTCAATAAATGACCAGGGAGAGAGCAGCACAGCGGTGCAACGGAAACAAAAACCATCATTCTGTATTGTGCTTGTCCTTGTTCCAACTGTGGGTTGAGAATTCACGGCTCACTGGCTCCCCCTGCTGAACACTTGCAGAAATGTGTTCTGCCCATGGCCAAGTGTGACTGCTATGTCTTTGCTATTTGCTATTCTTTATGTTTATGTGTTTCAGCCGTAACTTTTAATACAAATCTTTATAAATGTAAATTATGATTGTTTAAAACTTAAACTAAAGTAAATCAATGTTTTACTGTTTAAAAAAAAACATTGTGATCATGATTTAAAAATTATGATTCTGCATAAATCACTGCTTTTCTAAGGCACAAATGTTGAAAATGTTGCCATTTAATACAGAAGGTCTGATTTTCCAGCATTCCTGTTTTTTTACTTTTCCCACTTCCCTGTTTTGTTTCTTTTTTTACTTGAAGATGCTCTTCAAATCCAGCTGGGATTCATCAGCTTGTGGAGTCCATACTAACTCCAGTGCATGCTGTCATTGAAGTAAACAGAGCACGTACCTCAGCAGTGCTTTACACACACACACATACATACAGTGTGACTGTATTTTCCCACCTGGTATTGAATTCTATTTCCCATTTTAATGTTTCAATGCACGTCTTAAAATACAAGCTTGGGGTACATTGAAATGTTTCGTTCACTGTGTAATGTTAATCTTAAACTTGAAGCGTACCTTCAAATGTGTAATGTGAGTTGCTGAACCTGTGAGGATTTTGAGCGCCTGACTGTGTGAAGGATTCTCTTTGACAGAGTGCATGATGGGAAAGAGACAGAGAGAGATTACGTATCATCAAAACGATGTTTGTCGTTGAAGCAAGGGATATTTCTGAGACGCATATCAAAATACCAGCGTTCTCTCGATTTAACTCACAGAAATTTTAGATTCTATTAGCAATTGTTTGAAAAGTACTCCTTTAAAAATATCATCTCAACGGTGAAAGGAGGTGAAAATGAAGTCCTATATTTGTCTTAATGGTTTTATCTTTTAATTACACAATTACTAAATTACTAATTTAAAAAGTGGATCATTTTAGATCATTTTCAAAGCTTTGTGACAATTTCTGAGTAAGTCTTGAAGCTCATATGCATCTGTGTTTTGATTTATCGAGTTCTGATGTTGAATACCGGCACACAGACGGCGAGAAAGCAAACTTTACATCAAAGCAAATAGGATATTGCTGGAAGCTCGTAAGTTGAGCTCCAGACACATGCAAAATATCTGATAATCACTACAGTATCTCTGAACGCTAGTGAACTTCAGCCAGCTTCAGAAAACAGAGAAATCGGTACAATTACACAGCCCTTGAGCCGAGCTTCCCACACAATGCTCTTCTGAAAACAAAAGGTTAGTTCTTTCTGTCTATATCTGAAGGTCTATCTAAAGATGCAACTTATGAGAATGAGTGGCTGTATGTTTGTTATGTCAAAGCAGGCCGTCTTACAGCTACAACAAAGGGCCACAATTCAACAAGAAGAGAAAATGAAAGACTGTCTCCATAACGTACGTTTCTTCTTATTTCACACTATAGTTATTGTGTTGATTCATCTTGTGAAGGAAGTGAAGTTTCTCCACTAAAACAGATTAAACAACTTTACAAAGACCAGCCATGGCTTATTTTATCTTTTAACAAATATCTAGAATTATTTTAGATTATATTTTTTCTACTTAATAATCTTTCAGTAGTCTAATGTTTTATTTATTTTTGGAGTGCTAAAAGAATTTTGTGTGAGGCCCTTCATGCTAAATGCCCCCTTATATGTTTCTAAAAAACATATTTTATAAAGATGTATTGCTGTATATGAAAGTGTGCACATGTTAACAAATGTTTATTATGCCCAGTTTAATTGAGTCACACCTTACGCAGATTACGTGCTTTCTATTTCATTTAAATTATTATTGTTTACCCTCCCTCAAGCTGTCTTGATTTGAACCTTAAGGTCAAGATTTGAAAACTGAATTGTTGCATATTACCTCATAGTTTTAAAGTTATTTACTTTTTTGTCATGTCTTAGCTTGCCTGGGGCACAACGTGCGCCAGTATCGCCACTGGTGTCCTTTCAAAAAAACAACAGAAATAGGTGCATGCCGCCCTGGAGCATGTGAGATGTTCTGCGTTCCTGACGTATCGAGCGAGAGTGCATTGGTTCTCGGTTGCAATTTTTCTTTCTAAGAGGCTGACCTCAAAACATATGCCAACTCCCTGAAGGAGGAAGTGCTAAAGTAATGACCTTGGTGCCTGCTGTCCTCATCTCAGTTTCCTGTCACTTCAGGTTAATGTCACACAGGTTCTGGGTCTTGCCTGTTGATGGTGAGTATTGATTCAGTGAGATCTGAGCAGCAAGGTGGGGGTCTAGTCCAAACGTTCATGTTTTAGTGAACTATAATACACATTTAGAAAACATTGATAAAATGTTTTTCTCTCTGTGTAGAACTGGAGAGAGAAAGAGGGAACAAGAAAATGGTCTAATTTACCCACACTGCCTCTGTGATGAAGGTCCATCCATTATACCAGCACACACACACATATGGTCCTAAGAGGATCTTCGCGTAATTACGGTGGGTATGCTAGATTAAATTGGGCCCGTGTCCAGCTCTGAGCAAAAATACTGTTTTCAGTCAAACAGTCTGAGGCAGTTAATAAGTCATTCAGCACACAAAGCAAGCCAGGGCGGGTTACTGCCCTTAAATTTTCATTTCATACCTGATATTGCCTTCTTTTTGAATTCTGTGATAACATACAAAAGTAGAGTTCAACAAAACGTGCCAAGATCACATTGTCCTCACGTGTGTCATTTCTGTGTCCCGCATAAGCTGTGGCAAAGAGGCTTGTTAGCCGAACTGAATTATGTATCACTTTGCTTCCTAAAGCTTTATTTTCTCTCCGGATTGAATGTTTTCCATTACATCTGGAGCACGTCCATCAAAATCGTCATGTTTGTCAGGCTATTTATGGCTTGTTCTATTCCGAAATGTCCTCCGTCCTCATTTTCCTGTCAGTAATCCCAACTTTTCACTTATAATGATCCCTATACTCTACAAACAGGATTATTCGGATTTGGTGGGGTGTATTAAAGATCAGGGTGGGGAGGGCTGGATGAAGTTAACAGAGGGGAAAAGCTAATAGATCTGCCAGCTGAGTGTGAGTTTAAGGGAGAGTTCTTTTAAAAATGAGAATTCAGTCATGATTTACTCACGCTTTTATCATTGAAAGCCAGTTGGACTCATTGGCATTCATGAATGTTCTGATTTGGCAGTACAGCATGTTTGGTGTCAAAGGCATTAAAGGTCATTGATGTCAAACCTGGCCCAATGCAATTTGATGGACTATATTTAAATGTGTATAAACACAAATGAGATTAAAGAGTAGTGCCGGGGAATTCTCAGAGTATCAACTAATGCCTGTCATAATCATCACTGCTATTTCCATATGGAGTGTATTCCTAGTTCTGTTGAAGCCATTATAGTCATAATCATATTTATTTATGCACACACATGTGTGTGTGTGTGCGTGTGTCATTACAAAACATATACATGTGTGTGTGGGTGTGTGTCATTACAAAACATATACATGTGTGTGTGGGTGTGTGACATTACAAAACATACAAACATTTAATATGTATGTGTATATGTATATATATACATATATAC